>CANNZV010000770.1:222599-293652 GCA_947561585.1 Caprella mutica
TTTACTGTAACCAGAAAATTCGTCCTCGGAAATTTCATCATCGGAAAATTGGTCCATTCGACGCAAAATAATTAATTTAAATGGAGCAAAATTGTTATGTTAAATACAAAGTAGCTCAATGCATGTAGGACTGTAGGTGGATAGTACATATGTAGTTAATGTACTTTTGTATCCGTTAGTTTGTTGTACTGCACCATTCATAATTGTTTAATGAAACATTAAGCTTTATATAGTTAATCATAATTTAATTAAAAAAGATAATATGTTTGGTGCTATTGGCGTTCTTATTTTTTTTCACCTGAAGATGTTCTTTCCACTCTGTACCAATTGATTTCAATAACTACTTTGAAGCTACATTGTAACAAAACGGGGAAGACGAAACCAACGCGAAAAACAGTTATATCCAATTGGATTTTGGAATGTTCAAGACAGAGTACTACGGGTTTTGCAGCGAACTATCGATACTCTATGAGGCTATATATGGTTTCCACTCCGCAATGAGAACATCAATTACGACCGAACATCCTAATATTTGGAAACTGATCGTAGCGTTGACGAAGGGAGGAGAATTAGCCCAACCATTATACTGAAACAAAGTGGCGTGGAGACACAGCGTAAAATGCTACAATATCGAGATATTGACGAAAAAAATAAAAATCTAGTAATTCAGTCCATACTCCGAATGATACAGCTAATTTTTTGGCAAATATTATCCATGTTTTGCATTTCTGAAATTGTTAAACTATAGTTTTTAAATATTTAATTAAATTATATTTTATTCTATTATAATTTTTCTTATAAATATCATATATTACATAGAATGGATTTTTCGTCAAGAATTATTACTGCTGGATATATGTACACATGTTTTATGCTATTTTCATCTAACCAGATTTTATGCGACTGCAATTATCTCTTACATATATAGTTGACACTCAATGATGTCTTTCTTTTTATTTCTAATTTAGGAAAAATTAGCGGCACGGACGAATTTTCTGTGAAATAATTTTCCTAACACTGATATATTGTGTTTTTGATGTAAGAATTATAGAAAAGTCATTTTCCCAAAGAACGTTTCTAGATTGTTTGAATAATATTTTCTTGTTATATATTTTTTCACATACATAATTGGCAACACAGTTAAAATAATGTTTCTTATATAAGATCTATTTTCACATTTTGTTAAATTTCATTACTGTAGTCTGCAGTTTGTAGGATTCGATCTCATATACTTTGTAATTTGATATTTATTAAAGATTTCATTTTTTGAGCCATTTGCAACAAAATGTGCATCAAGTAACTTGACTACCGAATTGCTTGTTTTTATTTTGGAAATTGGCCTTTTTTACATTACTACTAGTGAATTAACAGTCAAAAATGACTATTTTTTAAATTTTTAATTATTTTGATTTAAATATCAGAATTTCTTTCAAAAATTATCCAGATTTGTTTAAAAATTATCCGGGTTTTCATTTTCGTCCAGATTTTTTACAATCCAAATTTTTTCAATTATCCAATTTTTTTTGTAATCCTAATTTCTGTCTTCCGAATATCTGATATCCAGATCTCTCTAGTGTATTACCCATGCAAAATGACTGACTTTAAAGTAATATCTTTATCCGAATTTCTTTAGTTATCCAGATATTTTTAACTATCTGTAGGTATATCTTGTTATTCGCATTTCAAGACATTTTTTTAGTCATAGAATTAATTTTTTTTTAGAAGACAATATTTTTCCATTAAAAACAAGAAGAATGAAATCTTTACAGAAGAGGAATTAAATCGTATCTTAAACGTTAAAACGTAAAATATTTCTTGCAATCAACAGGCAAATAACTGTGTATTACCATATAGGTTGATTTATTCATTATAGATTTCATTATTTTGTCTTTCGTTCATTTATAGATGCAACGATTGATGGTAATTTAAATATATTACTGTGCACTTTATTTACAACTATTGATGGTTGTTTTAACTCTTCACTGTGCACTTTATTTACAACAATTGGTGGTTGTTTTAACTCTTCACTGTGCACTTTATTTACAACAATTGGTGGTTGTTTTAACTCTTCACTGTGCACTTTATTAACAACTATTGGTGGTTGTTTTAACTCTTCACTGTGCACTTTATTTACAACAATTGGTGGTTGTTTTAACTCTTCACTGTGCACTTTATTTACAACAATTGGTGGTTGTTTTAACTCTTCACTGTGCACTTTATTAACAACTATTGGTGGTTGTTTTAACTCTTCACTGTGCACTTTATTAACAACTATTGGTGGTTGTTTTAACTCTTCACTGTGCACTTTATTTACAACTATCGGTGGTTGTTTTAACCCTTCACTGTGCACTTTATTTACAACTATCGGTGGTTGTTTTAACCCTTCACTGTGCACTTTATTTACAACGATTGATGGTTGTTTTAACTCTTCACTGTGCACTTTATTAACAACTATTGGTGGTTGTTTTAACTCTTCACTGTGCACTTTATTAACAACTATTGGTGGTTGTTTTAACTCTTCACTGTGCACTTTATTAACAACTATTGGTGGTTGTTTTAACTCTTCACTGTGCACTTTATTAACAACTATTGGTGGTTGTTTTAACTCTTCACTGTGCACTTTATTTACAACTATCGGTGGTTGTTTTAACCCTTCACTGTGCACTTTATTTACAACTATCGGTGGTTGTTTTAACCCTTCACTGTGCACTTTATTTACAACTATTGGTGGTTGTTTTAACCCTTCACTGTGCACTTTATTTACAACTATTGGTGGTTGTTTTAACCCTTCACTGTGCACTTTATTTACAACTATTGGTGGTTGTTTTAACTCTTCACTGTTCACTTTATTTACAACTATTGGTGGTTGTTTTAACCCTTCACTGTGCACTTTATTTACAACTATTGGTGGTTGTTTTAAACCTTCACTGTGCACTTTATTTACAACTATTGGTGGTTGTTTTAACCCATTACTGTGCACTTTATTTACAACTATTGGTGGTTGTTTTACCCCTTCACTGTGCACTTTATTTACAACTATTGGTGGTTGTTTTACCCCTTCACTGTGCACTTTATTTACAACTATTGGTGGTTGTTTTAACCCTTCACTGTGCACTTTATTTACAACTATTGGTGGTTGTTTTCACCCTTTACTGTGCACTTTATTTACAACTATTGGTGGTTGTTTTAACCCTTTACTGTTCACTTTATTTACAACTATTGGTGGTTGTTTTAACCCTTTACTGTTCACTTTATTTACAACTATTGGTGGTTGTTTTAACCCTTTACTGTGCACTTTATTTACAACTATTGGTGGTTGTTTTAACCCTTTACTGTGCACTTTATTTACAACTATTGGTGGTTGTTTTAACCCTTCACTGTGCACTTTATTTACATCTATTGGTGGTTGGTTTAACAAATGGTTACTTCCTCAATTAACTCTATTATCAGATCTAAATGACAGTGTATTACTTTCATCCTTTTTCTCCATTGGCTGAAGAATCACTCTAGTGTTCTGACTACGCATTCATCTTTCCCCTGACTACGAGTCGGAGAATAAAATAGAATTAGCGCGCTATTTCTTTGACAGAGCGCACAGGTCGCTAAGTGAATACGCAATTCGATCCTTCCTAACAAGCAAAGTTCCAGTGACTTTTATAACAGTCCTAGTACACAACATACACTCTTACTAATTCAATTATTACCTGGGGTGGGGACCAACCTAACTTTTACATACTCTCGCGTTCAGATTTGTATGTGATTTTATATTGAAAGTTTCGGCCGCAAAGAATCACTATTGAGTTAGTGATGGCAGAGCTGAGGGAACTGAAAAGTAAGCTCTGTCACACCTAGCTTTTACAGAGTTACACCTAGCTACTGTAGTCATAACCTCACTGCTGTGAACTTTTTGGCATGGTTGATGATGCAGGTAGATGAAGTGATAATACGATAAACATTCAACACTTCAAATTTTTTTTTATTTGTTGAAGTATAAAAAACTCATTAATTTTCAATATATATAAAAGATCCTCAAGCCTATTATAGGAAGGCATGGAAGTCATTTCTGTTTTGTTCATTTAGTTTATATTAAGTAAATGCAAATTATATAACAAAATAATACTCTGAAAGTACTGCTCCACATCACTACCTTTTCATTTAAATCGTTATACCAATTTTTCATTTTCAGTAAATTCGTTTTTTTTTAAAGAAATTTTTCTAACATGTGAATGGGGATGACAAGTCATTTGTATTGAACATTGAATATGAATTCGGTTGATTATAATTATTATATTGTTCCCATTTGTGTGCATTCACTATGTTTATGTAAGTAATTAGAGTGACTTCAAATAAATCAACACGCACGTTCTCTCTGTACTCAATACATATAATTGACTCATCAAAGAGGTGGAAGTTAACTAATTTAATGTTTTAAAGTTATTCGAAGATTAACTGCTCTGCTCCCTCAGAACAACTGAATGAATGTTTTAAAAGTCTCAAGAGAAACAAAAATAGCTTTACGTGATGAAGCAATTAGGATGGTGGTGCAATACATTTAAATGCTTTCTCTGCTACATGCGTGTCATGTGACCATTCAGTCCCTACTCTCATTCTACTCACATTCTACTCTCTGGTATAATAAACTCACCTTTACTACTCTCTAATTTACTAACTATCAAAGTATTTAACTGTAAAATAGGCCTCTACCTTTTTTAATATAGAGTTTCTAAATTAGTTGCTTTCTAATTGTTTTTCTGAATTGTTTTTACCTTAAATTAGTGTCAGTGCTGTTGTCTCTTCTCAGGTGACATGAGCACCTCGCCACACTTCGCTTATGTTTCCTTATGTGAGCTGCTTGTATTTTTTTGCATCCATTTTCTCAACTACGAGGTATTGGACTTTGTGTTGGGTAGAATCGAAGGCTGGGTTGCAAGACGTTTCTTCGATAACACGTTTCGTCGACAGGACATATTGTCGACAGGACATTACGTCGACAAGATGTTTCGTCGACAAGACATTTCGTCGACATGACATTTCGTCGACATGACATTTCGTCGACATGACATTTCGTCGACATGACATTTCGTCGACATGACATTTCGTTGACATGACATTACGTCGATAGGACATTTCGTCAATAGGACATTTCGTCAATAGGACATTTCGTCAATAGGACATTTCGTCGACAGGACGTTTCGTCGACAGGAAGTTACGTCGACAAGATGTTTCGTCGACAAAACGTTTCGTCGACAGGGCGTTACGTCGCCAAGACGTTTCGTCGACCAATTTTCATAAAGGGGATATTAACACACTATATATTTACGATAGGTGTATTAATTAGAGAGTCCCTTCCCCCCTGCCAGGTCAATAAACGATCACGCAGTGTGCAGTACACCAAACTAGTGGATACAATAAACTACATAACGGCCATTTAATATCCTCTTTAAATGTCTTATCTAAAATCGAGACAAAAAGGATCAAGTAGTACCGATGGGGCTAGTTATTACCAAAAAAAGGGTTTATTCGTACCATAAAAGGTTAATTAAATCGTTCCAGAATTTTGTAACTGTACCATGAAAGGTTTAAATCCTACTAAACTATATTGAAGGGAAACTATTGGTTCAAACCACTCTTAATTGGTCTGTATATCTGAATGAATATTAGTGAGCTGAAACAGATTATATTATCCGTGAAATTGAACACAAGCGAACTGATATTCATTCGAATTGGATTCAATATCATTAAATAAATAATCTTCATTGACTTAGATTTAATAGCATTAAGTAAGAATTTCTTTATTTTTAAACTCTCTTTACAAAAGATTTCCCCATTTTTTCCAATTCGTTCAAATTCAAAACCTTTACGGAACAAAAAACGAAACTAAATATAATTAAAATTAGAACATTAGTTAAAATTTATGCAATGTGCAAAAACAATGAAATATTTTACACCAAGTTATAGTGGCAGTAAGGCTGTAATTTTCCGCTCTCGTTTTCGTTGAAAGGCTAATTTTCTAAATAATTTCGACATGACAAATATGGAAGGTTAGGCCCTCAGGAAGCTATTCTAAGCTATCTACAGATGTGCTTTTCAGATATTAGCTTTAGCTTCCGGAATGAGCAGGCAGCTTGTTTAGCTAGAAAATAAGAGAGAAAAATATCTCTGGTGGCAGGAAGTGAGTGACATTTTTATGAGTCAAGATTTCAAATGGCAACACTGCTCTGTGTATTGCTGTGTGATGGCAACACTGCTCTGTGTATTGCTGTGTGATGGCAACATGGCTCTGTGTATTGCTGTGTGATGGCAACACTGTTATGTTTATTGCAGTGTGTTGGCAACACTGTAATGTTTATTGCAGTGTGTTGGCAACACTTGTCTATATTTCGTATTCAATTTTTAAGTGTACAGTGGACCTAAAGAAACGTTAGACTTTCAAAGCGTAGACTACTACACAAACATAGTCTTAATTTATTCATGAAAACTAACGTCATCTGTTGCACATGTGATGTCAATAGTGGAACACTTTACGGTTTAGTTGTGAAACTCTACGGTGTGGAAACCGTAATACTTCTTCTTGCCATTTTATCTGAGTAGTAACATATAAAAGTATTTTGTAGTATTAAAAATACAATGTTATAGGTTTATAATGAATATTTTAATGTTAATCTAATGCAATGTTAAATGTGAAAATGTATACAATAGAAATTTGTAATGTCCTATGGTGCATTTGGCACAATGTGTTATTGTTGCTTGGGATAGATACTATGATAATAATTGAGATTTTCCTTAGAATTGAGTGAAAGAATTAAACCACGTGATTGTTTAACCGTTTGGTTGAATACTTTTTGAGTTATGCGAATAACAAGATGTTAAATCAATAAATGCATCTTAATACATTACCTTCTGCATTCTGCGAAGGTAAATAACATTCTATATTGTTTGCGGTCATCCTAATAGTTTAGGGTGTTTCCAGTTCTAGATTATATAAAGAATAGTAATAGTATACTTAGCTGTCAGTTGATTACTTATCTAAACCAGTATAGTCAGAGTCAGTTCACAGCCACATCATAAGCTAGGCCTAGTCACACTGGTTAGTCTTTTCTTTGCACCGTTCATATCCCCTACAAATTATTTATATCGCTGTAAGAGTCAACACACAACGTGGTGTCTAATTTGGTGTACGCTTAAAGGGGGGGTGCGTCTAATTTTCATATTAAATATTTTATCATAATATCATAAATAAAATGGAATAGCTGGACATTTTCAGCAAGCAATATTTATCCAAAAAGTTGTGTTTCATTCAGAGTGCATTGCAATGCTAACTCGATATTTTGACCTTTTACGCTGTGTGACATCTCTCTTTGTTTGAATTCTTTTAGTTAGGGTTAACTCTTCTACCAAATATTAGGATGCTATTTCTTGAACATTTCTAAATTCAACTGAATTTAACAGGTTTGCGAGCTGATTTCGTCCTCCTGTTTTAATCCAATGTACTTAGCTTTGAAATAATTAAAAAAAACTCAATCGAACATCCTTGCATAAATTTTCATTAATACCAACAACATCTTCAGATGCTAAGAACACTAGGGCACCAAACATTTTATCTTAAATTGAGTTAATAAAATTATTATATATCTCCCAATTTTAATGTTTCATTTAACAATCATGAATTGTGCAGTACAACAAACTTTATAATGGATGCAACAAAGTAGATTAACTAAGTACTATCACCTACACACATTAAACTACTTTATAACAAAACATTTATCATAACAATTTGTTCCATTTAAATAAATTATTTTCGTTGGACGAATTTTCCGTGGACGAATTTTCTGAGGATGAATTTTCCGGTCACGGTTAATTCTATATGAATATGTGTATTTTATACAAATATTTTTATTATTTGCTATATTCGATGTAGCTACAAATTCATTTTTCGGATTATTTTTCGACTACAGTCTGCAGAATAACTCAAATTTACTTAATCTTTACAACTATAGAGAATCTGTTTTACAGTTACTAGAGCTTATTTAGTGTACACAAATAATAAAGTAGTTACTTTTCTTTTTTTAAGTGTTTTATTCAATTTATTGTAACTTAATTATTTTGCTAAAAGTTTTACATAATTCAAATATTTTTATGTCCAAAGCAGCTAAAATGTTCGAAATCAGGTAACTTTGTTGTCGATAATGGCATGGAGGGGCTTTTTCTCCCCTAATTTCATATCGAAGTTAACCTCCAAATAGAACATCGATAAACTTCTATTGGTAAATCATTTATAAACTCTAGTTTGCATTTTTAGTTAGTAATTAATTATTAAAGTCTTCTTACTTATATAGGGGCATGAGATCTGTGTCTATTTTGTATACTATTTACTTAATAAATATTACGACACTTGATTAATAAACATCTGGTATTATTTAGATAATATATATGTTAAATTTTATCTGCCTATTGCTACAGGTAAGTTGTATATATATACATATATGTATATATATATACTAAATATGTGACCAGCCGAACAGTACGTACAGCAAAACCTCGCTTTAGACCAGCCTCCTAGTAGACAAACCTCCTATTAGACCAAGAACTTTTGAAACTGTACTGGAAAAACCTCGTACTAGACAAAACACGGTTTTTGTCACCTGACAGTTATTCTAGTGTAAATATTACAAGGAGAAATAATTACAATACTGTTTTAAAGATAATTCTCTAATTTTATTGATGTATTATATTTATTTATGCTGTTTATAGGTCATAGGATAAAACATAAGGCAGAATTGGTTTAAGATTAAATGGTAGAGTCTGTGCTAAAAAAAATTGATGTGAAAAGTTACAGAAAACTAGATACAGTGACGACTATTATAATTTCATAAAATGATAATTTAATTGAAAAAAATATTACATTTATTTTAATTGAAACAAAAAAATTCATACTGTTTTTAAATGTGTTTCCCTTCAAAATTGGTATGTTAGTCACCATTAATTTGGCATTAAAGTAATAATAAACAAATAGAGCTAAAAGTAAAGTCACTGCTTTACTTTTAGAGAAAACGATTCTAGTCTAGTAGGAAACTACTGAAGTGAGTTTCTTACTAGACCAAACAAACTTGGAACGTAACTCTGGTCTACTACGATGTTTTGCTGTACGACCAAAAAGATGGGTGGTTGTTTCAGGCTGAATTATTCTAGTGTCATCCGAAATTAATTTACAAGTTTATAATTATCATTACAAGTTTTTAATTATCATTACAAGTTTATTATAATCATTATTACTCTATCATTGTAAGATAGTGTAATATATTAATGGAACTCCAATCATTTAAAAAAGCTACGTTTATATTTATTTTAAAAGAATCTTTTTAAATGTTATTTAAACTTTTCTAATGAAAAGAGACAGCGCATTCAATAGAAACTGTTATTTTAATTAATGTTTAAAGACAAGTTATTTAGAGACTGTGATGCGCTTTCCGCACTTCACTTTTCAGCTGAGTGATCCCCACTGCACTCAACACAAGTTACCATAAATCCATGGAGTTCACTAACAAACTTTCACGAGTTGAGATTAATTTGTGACATTGGCTTGGAGCTCCAATGGAGAGGTGTCTGCCCGTCACTGCTCTTATTTACTCTCTGTGAAACAGTGTCAATAATTTGGCTCTGTGTGGTTAGAAAACTATATTAGAGAAAAACATTTGAAATGTCTTTATTTTATACGGTAGTATTAAATAATAATGATTTAGTATTCACATTTTAGACTGCAGTGGATCTTAAAGTGGGGCCTGGCACCCCTTTTGGGGTCTGGAATGTTTATTTGGGGTACCTGGGAATTGGTATGGCATTTTTATATTTTGATAAGTTCGATTTTTGCTGTTAATATCATGCAGAATAAACATGAATTACCTCTGCCATTTAGTCAAATCTTAGTAACCAAATATATTATAATAGTATCTTTTCAATCTATTTCAATGCAATACAATGCTCAGGGGGTGCTGAGAAAAACAAGGGGTGAGCGAGAAAAATACTTTAAGAACCTCTGTTTAGTACTACAGAGTTAGTGGAGACGATACGAATTAGTTAATAATTTCTTTAGAATTGTTTGATTTACTTGGTTATTAATAATGAAATGGAACTGTTTAAAAATAACTGTTTTCGCCACTATTAATATATATTTTAATGCTCATATTTTCTAAATAACCTTCTTATTAGGTTTTTAATTTTATTTGACTTTTTCTTTCTTTACTTTTTAAATGAGTGTGAATCTCTCTCTATAATATTGGCATATCTTCCACGTACGCAAGCTGCTTTTATCACCATGTATAGGGTAAGTTACGAATTATCGGTCAGTACTACATCTTCGGTCGTATAGGAAAAAATAATATATAAATTTTTATATTGTTTTCTTTTTCTTATATGACCAATAATGTAGTACTGACCGATAATTCGTAACTTACCCTATATAAAAATGAATTAATCAGCATTTTTATTATTTTTCAAATTGTTTTATTGCAGCGTATAAGCATCAGTTTTTTTCAGTTAAATTTGTACTGCAGAAATGGTGAGTGTTGAATCTCACACGGAGTAACTTTTTTGCAATCACGAGCATTAAGTATTTTCTATCAAATGATGTGTTTCATCTGATTGAAAACTAATAATTTGTGGTGTTCATTATGCTAATAGTTCATTAAGTGTGTCCTCGGAGTAGCTTTCCTGCCGTCCGTTTCCCTGAGTATTTTAATTTCTTCAAATTCTCCCTCAAAGCATATGATCATTTTTGTATTAATGTGATTTATGAATTATTTTATTAATGAGTAATATAAAATAGTGCTAGTTAAATTAATAATCTAAGTGCTACATTATCTAATTTTATGGAAGAAATATTTTTGTAGTTTTATATTAGTAAATACCCTGCAAACAATTCCATATTGAACACACAAGGGCACCATATTGTTAAATGTTAACAATGTGGCAATACAGTGTAAATTTGCTAATCATATTGAATCAATCTAACCATCATAAGAATAGTTAATTATCATCTGGTTATGACATTTAAAACCATATCATTAAAAAAAACATTTCAAATAGAGATTGTATGCATATTTAATTCACCACATCATATCCACATGGCAATTACCATACTTATAACATGTGTATACCATATGTGATATACCACATTCATAGCAACATGTCAAATGTTGCTATGAATGTGAGTAAGTACCACATGGTATACACATGTTTTAAATGAGTAAGTACCACATGGTATACACATGTTTTAAATGAGTAAGTACCACATGGTACACACATGTTTCAAATGAGTAAGTACCACATGGTATACACATGTTTCAAATGAGTAAGTGCCACATGGTATACACATGTTTTAAATGAGTAAGTACCACATGGTACACACATGTTTCAAATGAGTAAGTACCACATGGTATACACATGTTTCAAATGAGTAAGTACCACATGGTATACACATGTTTCAAATGAGTAAGTGCCACATGGTATACACATGTTTTAAATGAGTAAGTACCACATGGTACACACATGTTTCAAATGAGTAAGTACCACATGGAACACACATGTTTTAAATGAGTAAGTACCACATGGTACACACATGTTTCAAATGAGTAAGTACCACATGGTATACACATGTTTTAAATGAGTAAGTACCACATGGTATACACATGTTTTAAATGAGTAAGTACCACATGGTACACACATGTTTTAAATGAGTAAGTACCACATGGTACACACATGTTTTAAATGAGTAAGTACCACATGGTACACACATAGATTTCTTACCAAGGTTCTCTCTCTACCTCAGTAAAGTTTTAGATCTCATTACGATAGCATTTGGATGGTATCTAATCTACCTCACGGGACTTGACTTCTTGTACTCAAAGGGGTGACTACTCTATTATCGTGCACTGCACTATTCCGTGCGTCATTGCCTGTTAATCTTTGTAATGAATTGATTAAATGCTTATATTGTGAAATGATTAAATCCTTATTGTGAATTGATTTAATCCTTATATTGTGAAGTGATTAAATCCTTATATTGTGAAGTGATTAAATGCTTATATTGTGAAGTGATTAAATCCTTATATTGTGAAGTGATTAAATGCTTATATTGTGAAGTGATTAAATCCTTATATTGTGAAGTGATTAAATCCTCATATTGTGAAGTGATTAAATGCTTATATTGTGAAGTGATTAAATCCTTATATTGTGAATTGATTTAATCCTTATATTGTGAAGTGATTAAATCCTTATATTGTGAAGTGATTAAATCCTTATATTGTGAAGTGATTAAATCCTTATATTGTGAAGAGATTAAATCCTTATTTTGTGAAATGATTAAATCCTTATTTTGTGAAATGATTAAATTCTTATTTTGTGAAGTGATTAAATCCTTATTTTGTGAAATGATTAAATTCTTATTTTGTGAAATGATTAAATTCTTATTTTGTGAAATGATTAAATCCTTATTTTGTGAAATGATTAAATTCTTATTTTGTGAAATGATTAATTCTTATTTTGTGAAATGATTAATTCTTTATATTATGAAGTGATTAAATTCTTTAATGACTTAAGTTAACCTTTACATTTTGTGATTTTCTTTTAAATTACCTACTTAATTTTCAAATAAATAATTTTCAAATAACCAAGTAGCAATGCTTTATTCTTCTTATCCATCACACTATATTTGTCCGGGAAATTAATCAATGGAGTTTCATAAAAATGAGTGTTGCAATTAACTTAATAACTGCAATTCACATTATAATAAGTAAATAACCAATACTTTTCACAAATAATATGGCAAGGTGTGAAAATGTGAGTGATGAATAGGAAAACTTTTAAATTAAGCCTCCGGATTTTACTCCGACACTTGATTAACTAAAAGATTTATTATCTACAAACCTACACACGTAATTCTGTGTATGAATAAAGAAAGGAACATGCATGCTTTATAGAATTGAAATGTTTCGCCTGAATGCAGTAATGGCAATGTATTGAAAGTAACTCAAATATTGAGAGTAAACTCCGAAGACTTTAGTTAGTTACATAACTTGCATTTATTAAAGAATTTACATTTATTAATTAAATTTATATCTATTAAATGAGTTACATTTTTTTGAATAAGTTACATTTATTGAATAAGTTACACTTATTAAATAAGTTACACTTATTAAATAAGTTACACTTATTGAATAAGTTACATTTATTAATAAGTTACACTTATTGAATAAGTTACATTTATGAATCAGTTGCATTTATTGAATAAGTTACATTTAAGAATCAGTTGCATTTATTGAATAAGTTACATTTATGAATCAGTTGCATTTATTGAATAAGTTACATTTGAATTACTGGATATCGATTCTCTCTGAGGTGTAGTCTATTTCCCACTGGGTGCCATTCTCTCTGAGGTGTAGTCTATTTCCCACTGGGTGCCATTCTCTCTGAGGTGTAGTCTATTTCCCACTGGGTGCCATTCTCTCTGAGGTGTAGTCTATTTCCCACTGGGTGCCATTCTCTCTGAGGTGTAGTCTATTTCCCACTGGGTGCAATTGATCCCCCCCATTGTTATGTTAATGGCCTCTCCATCAATCATCAAATAGTTCGGACTGAGAATCACCTCCTCGTGACGTCATACCCTCGTAGCCAATCAACGGCCTTCTTTCTAATGTACGCTAATTGAAATGCAAAAGCTACTGAACTTTATTATAGTTTATCTGAATTACTCGTGATGGAGGGAACTAAAGGAAAGAACACAGTTTGGTTCAATGCGCATGCGCTAGAGTGAGTGTTATGTTATAGTGTTTTACCTTCATTAATAGGTATTTCATTTACTCGATTGATTTTGTGCGCATTTTTTGTGCTCTAACGTACCTTCAAAGCGCTATCATTCACAAAGAACTAATAAAACAGTTATGAGTGTTATGTGAAAACTATTTATTGAAAAGGTATTTGTAGTTAAATATTGCAAATCAAAAGGAAAAATGAAATCGTAAAATCAGAGTACGTTTATTTTTTATTCTAATAGCAGACTGTATTAATTTTTTTTCTGATATTAAAGATAGTTTATACTGCTCTATTGAAGCAAATAACATAGTAATGGTTCCCCTTGAGCTATTTTAGTACGGTTACAAGATTGCAAAAGCTGTTATTGGTGCTATTTTGTCAAAATGTATTTAAAAACACAGAAAATAATTTATAAAAATAACTCTAGTAAAAAACTTGAAGTTAATTATTTACAAATACTCCAATTGATGAATATTCGATAAATGACTTAACACGAATTCAAACTATTTATCATTTGAATTGAACTAACTTTCGAACACTTTATTTATATTAATAACTTTTAGATTTCTACACTATGTTCATTGAAGTGAGCCATGGTGATATTATCTACAAGAATAATTTACTTTACTAATCTAAATTAATGCGGAATAAATATAGTTACATTGTTGAGTGATTGACTGCAGGAAGATGATTGACATCGAGGTGGAAGTGATTGACTGAGTGGGCCTGAGATTGATGCACGGGAGTGACTTAGGCTGGATTACTGAGAAGATATGGTTAATGGCTTCATAACAATACTATGCACAATATGCAGTCACTTGGATTACTTGAAGATGAATGGAAGATTGTTGAATGTATGCAGTAGGAATTAGGGAGACTAGGTGCTGGACGCTAGTCATGATATCCATGCTATTAAAAATATAACCGCTCTTTAGTGTTATTTTGTGTGTTCATATCGGTTAGAATTTATCACCGGTAAAAGCTCTCCATTGTTCAGAGTACCATTACCTCTCAGTTACAGTCTCACCACCACTCTCTCACCGGTAACAGCTCTCCAATGTTCAGACTACCATTACCTCTCAGTTACAGTCTCACCACCACTCTCTCACCGGTAACAGCTCTCCAATGTTCAGACTACCATTACCTCTCAGTTACAGTCTCACCACCACTCTCTCACCGGTAACAGCTCTCCAATGTTCAGACTACCATTACCTCTCAGTTACAGTCTCACCACCACTTTCTCACCGGTAAAAGCTCTCCAATGTTCAGACTACCATTACCTCTCAGTTACAGTCTCACCACCACTCTCTCACCGGTAACAGCTCTCCAATGTTCAGACTACCATTACCTCTCAGTTACAGTCTCACCACCACTTTCTCACCGGTAAAAGCTCTCCAATGTACAGACTACCATTACCTCTCAGTTACAGTCTCACCACCACTTTCTCACCGGTAACAGCTCTCCAATGTTCAGACTACCATTACCTCTCAGTTACAGTCTCACCACCACTTTCTCACCGGTAACAGCTCTCCAATGTTCAGACTACCATTACCTCTCAGTTACAGTCTCACCACCACTTTCTCACCGGTAAAAGCTCTCCAATGTTCCATCATTCACCGCTCCATCAATCCACAGATTTACATTCCCATCTTTTATTCATCTGCAACTCCATTTGTTGTGTCGCAATTCTTTGCCTACGAAGATAATCTATTGGTCTTTCATCAATTGTTTTAATCTCAATTATGTTCGCTCTAAATAGTGGATAAAACTGTTTAATTACAACAGTTTTTTAGTTATTCCAGATGAAAATATCTGAGCGAAGAAGAATGATAAAATTTAGATTTTTAGCAATATTTTGTGATTTTACGTTCAGTTATTGAGAAATGACAACACGAGTGTTAAGATAGAGAGCGATATCATGTGGTCGGGGTGGTGTTAGAAATATGAAATTATATTCAGTGTAGTACTCATTTACAACAATGGCGCGATGTTCTCAAATTTGCAAGATAATAACAATTATTCCTATTGAATAATATTGAATAATTTACTCTATGCAAAATAATACATTATTATTTCATGTTAATTATTTGTTACTTCACGCTTCTTAACAGTAATTTTGTTTATCTTTTAAGCAATAATTGTGGTAAATGAATTAAGAATGACGAGGAAACCTACTGGAAGAGTGTAGTGGTGCTGAGGGTGCTGCATGCGGGGGAGAATGTGGTGTGAACTAGAGGGAGAAGTTGCAGAGACTGCTTGCTGAAGATTGGGGTCTGGAGAATAATTTCATGAGCAGCTACATAAGCACCAGTGGCAGGATTGCGGGGAGAGGCGGTGAAGGCATGGGACATGAAGATGAAGGTTAACTTTGGAAGGTTCCTTTTGAACACTGGAAATGAAGTACTGAGGAATATGATAGGGAGTGAGAGTGATGGAGGCAGTTCTTGGATGAGAAAGATGGGTGAGTATATGGCAGAGTTAGGGTTGGATTGGGCCATACCATCTATATTACCATTAGCCACAAAGATTGTAACGAACAAAAATTGAATTCCTTAATTTCAATTATTAGAACATGTTCTTACTTATTTTAAATACAGTTTGTTTATTATGAGATATATTCCATCCTTCATTACATCATTCTGAATTATGTTTCCTTTATTAATTAACTCCTTTTGTTCATTTTCTATTGCCATTTCAAATGACGACTTTTCATTTTTTGTGCTAGGTTCATCAGCTCCGTTATTCATGTTCACGGACTCGGGCTAGAATTGCGGTTGGAGTTAATCCGGCACTACGGAACCGGACACGGGCTTTGCATTGCTGATACGGCTTATCAAACCTGAATATATTATTTAGGTCTTCACTTGACAAACAGCGTGTATGAATATTTAAAGGGATTTGAAGATTATAAAATTCGTGGAGGCGCTCGTATGAGTTTCCAAGATTTTAAAGTCACAGTATGTATAATTTAATGTATAGGGAAGTTAACAATTTAGCTAAATGAACACAAGTACAGTTGGGTAAAGCTTATGTGTTGGCAAAGAAGGGCATCTGACAACAAAGGTGACCGGTCTTTTCGCCGATAACCTTTTCGCTTAAAACAACTTCGCCACACGACACTTTCGCTGAAAATTTAAAAAGACTATACGTAATAAATATAAAGAGATATAGTCCACCTAAGGTTAAGTTAGCGGTCTGATTTGGAGGGCAGTCCTCCCCCCCCCCCCGCCCAAGTTTGATAGTAACAAAATGTATACTCTACTGTTTTTTACTGCCAAGTAAGTATACTTTACTTATGTAAATAATTGTCATATTTTCGGCGGAAGTGTCGTGCGGCGAAAGGGTTTTCGACGGAAGGACCTAGAACCGGCAACAAATGAAAATTTACGCACTTAATTTTAAATGATTGCAACCTTTAAACTATTTTCGATAACCATAACTTTATTTCAACTATTTTCGATTACCATAACTTTATTTCAACTATTTTCCATAACCATAACTTTATTTCAACTATTTTCGATTACCATAACTTTATTTCAACTATTTTCCATAACCATAACTTTATTTCAACTATTTTCGATTACCATAACTTTATTTCAACTATTTTAAATTACCATAACTTTATTTCAACTATTTTCGATTACTATAACGATATTTCAACTATTTTGAGAACCATAACGATATTTCAACTATCTTTGATAATTATGTCGATATTTTAATTATTTTTGACAAACATAACGATATTTTAACTGTTTTCGATAATCTTGACGCCAGAATAATAATATTTTTTTCTTCATTGTAATTACCACCACAAAATGAACACTGTCGGTAAAAGTCGGTACAGTTTGAATTCACAGCATTACAAACTTTGAACTCCTCTCTTCGATTGGTCCACAGTTTATATCATCTTTGGCTTGGTTTTAATTTAATGGGACATTAAAAACTAGTAACAATATCGCATGTAAGTTATTTTCAAGAAGTAATTTTATAGAAATTTCTTTTAGTTAAGAAGGTATTATTATAGAGCTGCATCTCAAATGTAGAATAAGCAGCATGTAGGGTTTCGCAGCTAAAAAAATGGTACTTTTTAATTATTTCGAAAGGCATATGGATCATTTTAACATTTATTTCTGTAACTCTTACAATCTGTACATATGTAACACAAAAATATTCAATATGATCACTACTTCGCATCGATGAATTTAGGGATCCTCTAAACTTTATTTATTTTATCGGCATCGAGATTCCCGAATGCTCTTCGAATGCCTGTGCATTGTGCTTTAAGTTTAGTTACACGCTAAATAACCAATAATCGCAAAATTTAAGATCTGGTGAGCTACTAGTCCAAATGTTTTCGGGACAAACAAGGAAAGATTCTCTTTCTATAAAATTTGGAATTGTTTTTATTCCATGCGTTGGTACATTCTTGAACAGGCACGACTGTGGTGAAGATTCATTCAGAATTTTCAAATGCGACTCTGTGTTTATTTTAATACCAATCTTCATATGGAGACAAACCAAATGAAGGGATTA
This sequence comes from Caprella mutica, assembly GCA_947561585.1. Classification (NCBI taxonomy): domain Eukaryota; kingdom Metazoa; phylum Arthropoda; class Malacostraca; order Amphipoda; family Caprellidae; genus Caprella; species Caprella mutica. Next base: position 240,939 of record CANNZV010000770.1, read on the forward strand.
TGATTGGGAATGTATTTTTAATGTATCAAAAATTTATTTATCTTCACATGAATATTGATTGGAATTACCATATCTAAATGTCATTAATACCCGTGACGTCATTGGCTGACTTGTGATAGAGATATATTAACCCTGTAAATGTTACTACTTCCCTATTCTGTGTACTGTGCCTTTACCAGCCCTATAAAATGTTGTTACTTCCCTATTCTGTACACTGTGCCTTTACCAGCCCTATAAGATGTTGTTACTTCCCTTTTCTGTACACTGTGCCTTTACCAGCCCTATAAGATGTTGTTACTTCCCTTTTCTGTACACTGTGCCTTTACCAGCGCTATAAGATGTTACTACTTCCCTATTCTGTATACTGTGCCTTTACTAGTCCTATTAGATGTTGTTACTTCCCTATTCTGTACACTGTGCCTTTACTAGCCCTATAAGATGTTACTACTTCCCTATTCTGTACACTGTGCCTTTACCAGCCCTAGAAGATGTTGTCACTTCCCTATTCTGTATACTGTGCCTTTACCAGCCCTATAAGATGTTGTTACTTCCCTTTTCTGTACACTGTGCCTTTACCAGCGCTATAAGATGTTACTACTTCCCTATTCTGTATACTGTGCCTTTACTAGTCCTATTAGATGTTGTTACTTCCCTATTCTGTACACTGTGCCTTTACCAGCCCTATAAGATGTTGTCACTTCCCTATTCTGTATACTGTGCCTTTACCAGCCCTATAAGATGTTACTACTTCCCTATTCTGTACACTGTGATAAAGTAGGGTGTCAACATCTAATTACTCAAACGTTTGAACTCTAATGATAAAAGCTAATTAAAATCATTCTTTCGATACAGTTGCCAATTAGTCAATATGATTAGTTTTCTCTATCTAATTAAGTGTGCGATAAAACTCTACGTAAAATTCACTGCGTGTTTGGAGTATCGAATTAATGAAGAGTTTAATGCTTTTGAATTCTACTGTCATGTGCCATTGTAACTTGATTAACTTCAGAAAATTTAGGAAAATCTTTATTGTGCAAATTCAAATTCATGCAGAAAATAGTAAATTCCCATAGTAAATCAATTAGAGAGAAATAAAAGATATATGATAATGGTTTAATATGTAAAATCATCAATTGGGATAAGAATTCATAAGGAGCAGCAGTCAAATCTTCTATTTATCGGTCTCTATAGTTTACAAACATTTTGTGTTATTGGTTAACATTTTTTTACTATTAATTTCCCACTTTAAGTAGGGTCTTCTTATCAAATGAACATAGATGATTAAAAGGGCAGTGTCGTTATCTGTTCATTCTAGTTAATATAATTAGTAACACTAACTACTAGTAATTAGTACAATTGACTGGTTAATAAGTACTATGTACAGTCAAAGAAAAGTGTACCAGTAATGATTACGATTGATTAGTTTGGCATTTAAAATCACTACTTTCAATGCTTGAACATATAAAATTGGTCTGAGTACACGACTTAAAATTAGTAAAATATTAGAATAACAGAAAATTAGAAAACTTTAATTTGTGGAATTAGCATAATGCAGTGACTTTTTTCTCTGATAGTACATCATTGCAGTGACTTTTTTCTCTGATAGTACATCATTGCAGTGACTTTTCTCTCTCATAGTACATCATCACAGTGACTCTTTTTCTCTGATAGTACATCATCACAGTGACTCTTTTTCTCTGATAGTACATCATCACAGTGACTCTTTTCTCTGATAGTACATCATCACAGTGACTCTTTTCTCTGATAGTACATCATCACAGTGACTCTTTTCTCTGATAGTACATCATCACAGTGACTCTTTTCTCTGATAGTACATCGTCACAGTGACTCTTTTCTCTGATAGTACATCATCACAGTGACTCTTTTCTCTGATAGTACATCATCACAGTGACTCTTTTCTCTGATAGTACATCATCACAGTGACTCTTTTCTCTGATAGTACATCATCACAGTGACTCTTTTCTCTGATAGTGCATCATCACAGTGACTCATTTTTCTGATAGTACATCATAACAGTGATTCTTTTCTCTGATAGTACATCATCGCAGTGACTCTTTTCTCTGATAGTACGTCATCACAGTGACTCTTTACTCTGATTGTACATCATCACAGTGACTCTTTTCTCTGATAGTACATCATCACAGTGACTCTTTTCTCTGATAGTACATCATCACAGTGACTCTTTTCTCTGATAGTACATCATCACAGTGACTCTTTTCTCTGATAGTACATCATCACAGTGACTCTTTTCTCTGATAGTACATCATCACAGTGACTCTTTTCTCTGATAGTACATCATTACAGTGACTCTTTTCTCTGATAGTACATCATCACAGTGACTCTTTTCTCTGATAGTACATCATCACAGTGACTCTTTTCTCTGATAGTACATCATCACAGTGACTCTTTTCTCTGATAGTACATCATCACAGTGACTCTTTTCTCTGATAGTACATCATTACAGTGACTCTTTTCTCTGATAGTACATCATTACAGTGACTCTTTTCTCTGATAGTACATCATCACAGTGACTCTTTTCTCTGATAGTACATCATCACAGTGACTCTTTTCTCTGATAGTACACCATCACAGTGACTCTTTTCTCTGATAGTACATCATCACAGTGACTCTTTTCTCTGATAGTACATCATCACAGTGACTCTTTTCTCTGATAGTACATCATCACAGTGACTCTTTTCTCTGATAGTACATCATCACAGTGACTCTTTTCTCTGATAGTACATCATCACAGTGACTCTTTTCTCTGATAGTACATCATCACAGTGACTCTTTTCTCTGATAGTACATCATCACAGTGACTCTTTTCTCTGATAGTACATCATCACAGTGACTCTTTTCTCTGATAGTACATCATCACAGTGACTCTTTTCTCTGATAGTACATCATCACAGTGACTCTTTTCTCTGATAGTACATCATCACAGTGACTCTTTTCTCTGATAGTACATCATCACAGTGACTCTTTTCTCTGATAGTACATCATCACAGTGACTCTTTTCTCTGATAGTACATCATCACAGTGACTCTTTTCTCTGATAGTACATCATCACAGTGACTCTTTTCTCTGATAGTACATCATCACAGTGACTCTTTTCTCTGATAGTACATCATCACAGTGACTCTTTTCTCTGATAGTACATCATCACAGTGACTCTTTTCTCTGATAGTACATCATCACAGTGACTCTTTTCTCTGATAGTACTCGTGTATGGCTTTTTAGCACTGTCAAAGGGTGAATAATTTTAGCGAGTTCAGTTGCTGTTTAATGACTGAATCCTTGTCTCAAAACCTACTTTACTTTTCGTGTATTTGTGATAGGGTTCGAACTAAACCTAACTATTCGTATTCAATAATAAAATGATTTTTTTTTTTCAATAAATTATTAATTGATATGTAGTGTATTATACCACTTTAAATAATGCAAACATCCACAGAGTCAATTGTTTCTTTGCGTGAGTTCTATTCTTTACAATTCAATGGTAATGAGTCTCTACAACATTGTGAGAATACTCCTCTGGTATGTAGGGCAAAGGACACTTTACCTCTTAAACTGCAGTGGTTTTTAAAATGGAGTGCCCGGCACCCCTTTGGGTTGCCTAAAATGGTTTTTGGGGGTGCCTGGGCTTTTTTTAATTTATGTGTTACTTATAAGTTAGGTTCTTAATGTTAATATCATGCAACACATACATACATGAATATGCTATATTTTCACATTATAGTAACCAAATATATTCTAATTGTAGCTTTTCAATCTATTTCAATGCAATAAAAGGCTCAGGGGTTGCCTGAGAAAAACAAGGGGTGTGCGCGAAAAATACTTCAAGAACCACTGTTTCAGACCCTTTACTTACTCTTAAGGCTTTAGGGATCGATTACCTTCAGAAGTTTTCTTTATTAATAATCGTAGAGTTTTGAAATACATCTAGAACTGGACAAAAGAAAATGGTTTTGTTCCTACTAAAATTTGGCTACAACCAATAGAAAACGAGTGTTTTTAATGGAAAATGATTATTTTAGGGGTAACTTCAAGGCTTCATATCAGCTTCACATTTTCACTTAGAGAAATGAAACGGGATTCACTTTAAAATGGTAAAGTTGTTTCACAATACAACATTGAGGCATCTGATATTGAATTTATTTTAGGAGATATATTTGAAAAAAAAAAATGTTTAGAAAACTCTTTTTTAGCGTATTTTTCAAATTATTTTAGCTATAATTCTTTTCTAAATCAGATATTATGTTATAGAGCACCTTTTTTTCTTTCAATAGAGCCCTGCCACTTCTCTCTATGACAAAATGTAACAAGAGTCAATCAACCCAAAACTTAAGTTTTCGGGAGAGACTGTAACATCTCTACCATCAGGTCACTACATTCTAGTGTCTAGAAGGTTGTGTCACTAAGACCAGTGATTCATCTTCTTCGTAAATAAAGTCAATGCAGAACTGATTTCCTATTGGAGCCTAGTTAGAGTTCAGGGGTGGTTTAATTTCTCTCGAATCAACTTCCACATACAATCTGGAGTGGGGAGGGGCGTATTCCTAGCCGCCCCTCCACCTATCACACCCACTGTATGCGCTACAGTCTACAGACAAGCTATGACTGTAATATTTACTCAGTGTAGGTGAGTAAATAAGTTTACCCACCCTTAAGCACATTTTGAGGTTATTTTTCTTTTTTAAAACGTTTTTGACGATAGAACCTTTACTTTTTTCCTCATTTTTTTAATGATTGAGACATTGTAGCAATTAAACATCAAAACTTTTACATTCAAATTGACTTAGTGTTTCAACTATTATTTCTTTATTTTAAAACTAACATCAGCTCACTGGTCCTTTTTTAAATTTCTTCTAAAAATAAGAACAAAAACAACGTACCATTTTATTTTTTGTTACAAGTAAGGAAATACAAGACGTATACAATTTTCAATCACAATTGAAATGTCAGACATCCCCCCCCCCTTCCCCCCGCCATAAAAGTCCCCCCTGGCTAATCTCCCCGAGCATCTTAACTCGATTGCTTTCTGTGTGATTTTTATTCTCTTTCTTGTCTACGAAGGTTGGAGAGCATTTTTGCGAGAGTCAATTAAGGATTTAATTGGCTTAGAGGTGAGCCAAAAATATCACTTTTACCCTACATGCTAATTTGATTGAGTATCGACCCCAAGGGAAACGGTAAAGTGTATCGAGAAGATGAGTGTCGATACCATATCAAGCCACGGTATCGAGGTAAACAGTGAAGTGTATCGAAAGATGAGTGTCGATACCATGTCTATCCACGGTATCGAGGGAAACAGTAAAGTGTATCGTAAAGATGAGTGTCGATACCATGTCTATCCACGGTATCGAGGGAAACACTAAACTGTATCGTAAAGATGAGTGTCGATACCACATCAAGCCACAGTATCGAGGGAAACAGTAAAGTTTATCGTGTAGATGAGTGTCGATACCATGTCTATCCACGGTATCGAGGGAAACAGTAAACTGTATTGTAAAGATGAGTGTCGATACCACATCAAGCCACAGTATCGAGGGAAACAGTAAAGTGTATCGTGGAGATGAGTGTCGATACCATGTCTATCCACGGTATCGAGGGAAACAGTAAACTGTATCGTAAAGATGAGTGTCGATACCACATCAAGCCACAGTATCGAGGGAAACAGTAAAGTGTATCGTAAAGATGAGTGTCGATACCATGTCTATCCACGGTATCGAGGGAAACAGTAAACTGTATCGTAAAGATGAGTGTCGATACCACATCAAGCCACAGTATCGAGGGAAACAGTAAAGTGTATCGTGGAGATGAGTGTCGATACCCTGTCTATCCACGGTATCGAGGGAAACAGTAAAGTGTATCGTAAAGATGAGTGTCGATACCATGTCTATCCACGGTATCGAGGGAAACAGTAAAGTGTATCGTAAAGATGAGTGTCGATACCATGTCTATCCACGGTATCGAGGGAAACAGTAAACTGTATCGTAAAGATGAGTGTCGATACCACATCAAGCCACAGTATCGAGGGAAACAGTAAAGTGTATCGTGGAGATGAGTGTCGATACCATGTCTATCCACGGTATCGAGGGAAACAGTAAACTGTATCGTAAAGATGAGTGTCGATACCACATAAAGAAACAGTATCGAGGGAAACAGTAAAGTGTATCGTGGAGATGAGTGTCGATACCCTGTCTATCCACGGTATCGAGGGAAACAGTAAAGTGTATCGTAAAGATGAGTGTCGATACCATGTCTATCCACGGTATCGAGGGAAACAGTAAAGTGTATCGTAAAGATGAGTGTCGATACCATGTCTATCCACGGTATCGAGGGAAACAGTAAACTGTATCGTAAAGATGAGTGTCGATACCACATCAAGCCACAGTATCGAGGGAAACAGTAAAGTGTATCGTGGAGATGAGTGTCGATACCACATCAAGCCACGGTATCAAGGGAAACAGTGAAGTGTATCGAGAAGATGAGTGGCGTCACAATATCAAGCTATGGTATCGAGTGAGACGATAAACTGTATCGAGAGAATTGGTATCGATACTGTATACAAAAAAACACCAATTGATATTTATAGTCAGGTTCAAGTTTATGTGCTGTGTACCTTTAAAGGGGTATGAGTTCAGGTACCAGACTTTGAGATTACGTGGGATTCATCTCTTCAGAACTGATTATTACCTTCTCTAAATTGCGGATGGTTATGTTTTGATCGGATTTATTTGTCATCTTGTTATTCGCATAACTCAAAAAGAATTAAACCAAATTGCCTGAAATTTGGTGGGACGATTGGTCAATGTCCATGAACCATTTGATTAGAGGAGCAATCGGGTCAAAGATCAAGGTCCTTTATAATTCAAATAATATTGGATGGTCGAGGTCAATTAAAAGCGACGGCGAAAGTATGCGCTCTATAAGTGCCTGGTATAGTTTATTTCTATTTTTAGCTTCAAATGAGGGATTTCTTTATTTCATGATTAAGTAACTGATTTAATATTGAGGCAATGAAAGTGAGTACATTAATTATCCGGTTATTGTTAACTGACATGATTAATAAAATACACTGTTAATCGAATATGGGGTTGTTCGGAGAATAATTTAAAGAGAGAAGTGGTCTCAGGGTGACCAGAAAATTTGTCCACGGAAAATTCGTCCCCGGAAAATTCGTCCCCGGAAAATACGTCCTTTAAAAGCAAAATAATTAATTCAAATTGAGCAAAATGTTATGATAAATATTTGATGTAAAGTGAGAGTGACAAGATGTATACTTTACTATGTTTTACTGTAAAATAAGTATATCTTATTTGGGAGTAGTGTTTTCGGCGAGAGGACCTATAGAACCCGGAATGAAACAGCAATTTTTTTGATGACTATTGCCTATGTTTTGCATAGCTGAAAAAGTCCAGCTATTCAATTTGAATATTTGATTTAATTTTTTTTTAATTTTTTATAAATTATGTATAACATAATATAATAGCTACATAGAATGAATTTTTCATCAACGGTTATAACTGCTGAATATATGTGTTATTTTCATCTAACCAGATTTTATGAGACTGCAATTATCTCTTACATATATTGTTAACACTCAATAATGTCTCTCTTTCTATTCCGAATTTAAGAAAGCGGACGAATTTTCAGTGGATGAATTTTCCGAGGACGAATCTTCCGTGGATTAATTTTCCTAGCACCGGTCTCAGCTCGATGAAAGATAGCTCTGAACTCCAGTTGAAAAAGAAGTAAGTCCTCCTTATCTGTTACATAGAATCTAAGCCTAACCCAAAAGTACAACCATCACATTTAACAGCTATGCCTATGTGTTGAATATACATACATATAGATATACAAAAGATATATTTGCCTTGATGGTATTTAATGGACTTTATCAGAGTTTACTATTTATTGGTAAAACAGGATGTAATCAATTATCAACAACTGAAAAGTGATCCTATGAACAAAAGTGTAGGGATCAGGGAGACTGCATCCCTATGTAAGGTTGCCATATGTGTAAATTAATTAATTTACACCCTTTAGAACCGAATGCTCAAGTTTGTGAATAAATATATAGGTATATTCATGTGGAAATTATAGTTCATAACTTCAAAACATATATGATGATTTTATTGGTACAGTAGAAACAGGTAAATTGAAGGATAGGTTCTAGCATTTAGTAGCATAACAGTTACCATTTTACATTTACATGGTACAATGTTCCAGCCCGTACGAAAAATACTTTTTTAGCAAGTACATTACCATTACTGATGTTTTTACTGTCATAACACTGTGTAACAAGATGTAAGGCAACCTTAATGTTGTACAGTCTCATTCCAATAAAATAATTTCAATTATTGCATATAGTTCTTAACAACAGTTATCTCATTTAAATCAAAAACATTCACTCTAATTGTTTCTACTTTTGAACATCAAATAGCTGCTTATTACTTTCTCAAGTAACCGGTTGTTATAACTTTTCAATTCTTTTGTAGCCATTAACATAACTCAATTAAAATGATTCTGCAGTGAAAATTTTGTTTCGTAATATTACAAAAGAAATCAATTACAATAGAATACTAAGAGTTTCCCGCACGTTCGTATTCAACATTTTTCATGATGGATCAATACTGAAAGATAAATACAATTAAAATAAATTCTTTTTACTCTCTTATTCTTTAAGATTTACAAAATCGTCTTTTAAAATAATTTGTTTACCTTTGATAAAAATGAAGCATTTAAAGGATAGCTCTATTACTGATGAGTTAGGATGTCAGAGGTCAGCATTTGAGGTCAGTGCCATAGCAGCAGTCACGGGAGATGGTTAGCGTCAATTCTCCTCCCAAATCAGAGCAAAGAAAACAGACTTTTCTGCAATAACATTCGAGGTTAATGGTTCTCAAATATATAATAAAAATTTGTATTGAATATTATACCCAACCAATCGTAAATTCAATTAAAAGTAGGTATATATTAAATCTATTTTCCCTTCAGATATAAATGCATTCTATGCTACAATTATATTCAAGTTACATTCTATTTTTCTAACTGCATTTGATGTGGAGTATCAGGTTTTACGCTTCCTTTAATTTAAATGCATTTCTATTTATTACAAAATATATGTATGTTGGAATATAAATAAACAAATCTCCAGTAACGAATTAATTGTATTTCTCAGTATTATATTTATTTAATAGTTATTGTGTAACAGTTCTGAAATACTAAATAAAATATATAGTGATGAATAAAATATAATGTATATTGAAATAATGAGTATATTTATAATTACTGCAAGTAAATTTAAAATTGAAAACACGATTGATACAACTATATTAAAAATCGTCACTTCCATTGCAGTTTTATCAGCCAAACCACGCAGAATTTTCTCTGTAGTTGGCAGCTATCGGTCAGAATAACACTTTACTGTATTTGACTCCAAATTAAGTAACTACTAGCGATCACAACTCTGATACGACTATTTCTTATGGCTATTTTAAATTTTTGAAATACCAAAGTAAATACTGATGTATCTATTATTAATAAATCTCATCCGGTGAAGATACTAATTACACTTACCTTAATATAAATAATTCTATTTATATTGTACTGTAACTTTTGATTAAAAAAATCTTGGCCATTTCATTCATACCGGCTCTCAATACACCATCACACGTTTCTGACCGTGACCGGAGAATTCGCCGTTTGAATGTTCGCCGTTAGGAAGATTCGCCTGAGGAATATTTAAATAATGATATAACTAAAAATGTTTATTTATATATTTGTTAATCACTATATTTAAATAATAATATAGCTAAGTATATTTACTCCTACATTTGTTAATAACTATATTTAAATAATAATATAACTAAAAATGTTTATTTCTATATTTTTTAATAACTATATATAAATAATAATATATAACTAAAAAATGTATTCCTATTTATTCCTCATGTTACGTTAGAATCACAACAACGAGGGTTAGAATGGATTCTAAAATAGAATTCGATGGAATTTTGGTTTAGAGAGATCGCATACACTCACAAGAGAGATATTTTAAATGTAGAATTATAAACAGTGTACTACCTTGAAATATTTGTGCCATGCAAAATAATTTAGATTTCAAGAGGTAAATCGTAAAATGTAATATCGAATAAATCATAACAATCAATAATTAGGTAGGTATGAAACCATTAATAACTCAGAATAGTACAATAATTAGAAAAGCTTTATCTTAAATTCACAATATTAAACACACAGGAACACTTAACACTTTTAAGAGGAAGCGATGCGAAGCGACTAGGATTAGCCAAAACACAGCTGACTATCACTAGTGATCTTATTCATCTTTAATGAACATTTTTTTAACAAAGAAATTAGCTTCGACTATTTAGTCAACCAATCAAAACACTACAAATGTTATACAGCGACCTCTCGTGACACAAAATTATAGGAGTAATGATTTGAATATACATTGCATCTATGAACAATTAACATAAATTTTGGGCAATCATAGTTTTATCAGATATACAATATTGCATAATCATTTACAATTGATATTTATTATTATAAATTCTTATAAAAATTCTACAATTATCAGTTGTACAGTCATTTAACAAATCAGTTTTCTTTATAATTATCTATATTTTTATTAATACTTATAAGCTAGTGCTTCAATAGCAATGTCCTCTATAATTTCTTCCTCACGGCGAAAATTCCGACGACAAATTTTCCCACAGCGAAATTTCTAGAACCTTTTCTAACACCTCGGAGAGAGAGAACGACTGTGTCTCAAGTAGTGACCAGTAGCTACGGAAGATGAATAGAACAAAGCTTGTACGTAGGTTCATCTAAGATTGTGCTTCATTTTTCTTCCAGTGGTAATAAGGAAAATGCAGGACTTTATTAGCTTTAGGTAGTTTGAAGATAAGACTAACCTAATGCACAGGCACCGCTGCCGTAACATAGGGAAAAAACTTTGACTGCATTTCTACACAAACTACATCAATGCCATTAACAACAGAAACTATCAAGTACAAGGGTCTCAGTAGAGGACCAAACAGAAATGAACTAAAAAATGTTAAATTTATTCAAGTGAAGTCGATAATATGAATGTGTTTTTTTCGTTTATAGCACATAGAGAAAGTAATGTGGAAAGGGCACTCACAAAATATAGATTAATAGGTATCTACTTTTACGCAAATAAATATAGAGACAGAACTATGTGATTCCAGTAGAATTTTAGCAATAATGAACATTAAGCTGTGCTTCATTTAAGAACATATATATAATTTAAACAGATTGGTTCTTAATTATTTCATTAGTTTAAGTAGTGAAAAACTTTCCTTTCTTTAATCGGTTTAATTACTCAACTCATAAAAGGACAGGAATTTATAATTTCCATTCACCAAAGTACATGAACATTTCACCTGTGTAACATCATTAGTAAAAGAAATGAAAGAAATTATGATGGTTGACACATACACGATATATACGTAATAATTCTACATACATTTCATGAACCCGATAATGATCGATGATCCCACCATTAATTTTGCTTGGGTAATGGGTATGTATGCAGAAAAGCTACCCACTACGGGCAGGCCCCACTCTTATAAAAGTGGTAATAATTGCGAGGTTATCATTTTTCTGCTCATCATTTTCTCTTGTCATCATTTTCTCTGGTTATCATATCCTCTGGTTATCATTTTCTCTGGTTATCATATCCTCTGGTTATCATTTTCTCTGGTTATCATATCCTCTGGTTATCATTTTCTCTGGTTATCATTTTCTCTGTTTATCACATCCTCTGGTTATCATTTTCTCTGGTTATCATTTTCTCTGGTTATCATTTTCTCTGTTTATCATATCCTCTGGTTATCATTTTCTCTGGTTATCATATCCTCTGGTTATCATTTTCTCTGGTCATCATTTTCTCTTGTCATCATTTTCTCTTGTCATCATTTTCTCTGGTTATCATTTTCTCTGGTTATCATTTTCTCTGTTTATCATATCCTCTGGTTATCATATCCTCTGGTTATCATTTTCTCTGGTCATCATTTTCTCTGGTTATCATTTTCTCTGTTTATCATATCCTCTGGTTATCATATCCTCTGGTTATCATATCCTCTGGTTAACATTTTCTCTGGTTATCATATCCTCTGGTTATCATTTTCTCTGGTTATCATTTTCTCTGGTTATCATTTTCTCTGTTTATCATATCCTCTGGTTATCATTTTCTCTGGTTATCATATCCTCTGGTTATCATTTTCTCTGGTCATCATTTTCTCTGGTCATCATTTTCTCTTGTCATCATTTTCTCTAGTTATCATTTTCTCTGTTTATCATATCCTCTGGTTATCATTTTCTCTGGTCATCATTTTCTCTTGTCATCATTTTCTCTGGTTATCATATCCTCTGGTTATCATATCCTCTGGTCATCATTTTCTCTGGTCATCATTTTCTCTGGTTATCATTTTCTCTGTTTATCATATCCTCTGGTTATCATTTTCTCTGGCTATCATATCCTCTGGTTATCATTTTCTCTGGTTATCATTTTCTCTGTTTATCATATCCTCTGGTTATCATTTTCTCTGGTTATCATATCCTCTGGTTATCATTTTCTCTTGTCATCATTTTCTCTTGTCATATCATTTTCTCTGGTTATCATATCCTCTGGTTATCATTTTCTCTTGTCATCATTTTCTCTGTTTATCATATCCTCTGGTTATCATTTTCTATGGTCATCATTTTCTCTGGTTATCATTTTCTCTGGTTATCATTTTCTCTGGTTATCATTTTCTCTGGTTATCATTTTCTCTGGTTATCATTTTCTCTGGTCATCATTTTCTCTGGTTATCATTTTCTCTGGTTATCATTTTCTCTGGTTATCATTTTCTCTGGTTATCATTTTCTATGGTCATCATTTTCTATGGTCATCATTTTCTATGGTCATCATTTTCTATGGTCATCATTTTCTCTGGTTATCATTTTCTCTGGTTATCATTTTCTCTGGTTATCATTTTCTCTGGTCATCATTTTCTCTGGTTATCATTTTCTCTGGTTATCATTTTCTCTGGTCATCATTTTCTCTGGTCATCATTTTCTATGGTTATCATTTTCTCTGGTCATCATTTTCTCTGGTTATCATTATCTCTGGTTATCATTTTCTATGGTCATCATTTTCTCTGGTTATCAATTTCTCTGGTTATCATTTTCTCTGGTCATCATTTTCTTTGATCATCATTCTCTCTGGTCATCATTTTCTCTGGTCATCATTTTCTCTGGTCATCATTTTCTCTTGTTATCATTTTCTCTGATTATCATTTTCTCTGGTCATCATTTTCTCTGGTTATCATTTTCTCTGGTCATCATTCTCTCTGGTCATCATTTTCTCTGGTCATCATTTTCTCTGGTCATCATTTTCTCTTGTTATCATTTTCTCTGGTATCATTTTCTCTGGTTATCATTTTCTATGGTCATCATTTTCTATGGTCATCATTTTCTATGGTCATCATTTTCTCTGGTCATCATTTTCTCTGGTTATCATTTTCTCTGGTCATCATTTTCTCTGGTCATCATTTTCTCTGGTCATCATTTTCTCTGGTCATCATTTTCTATGGTCATCATTTTCTATGGTCATCATTTTCTATGGTTATCATTTTCTCTGGTCATCATTTTCTCTGGTCATCATTTTCTCTGGTCATCATTTTCTCTGGTCATCATTTTCTCTGGTCATCATCTTATCTGGTCATCATTTTCTCTGGTTATCATTTTCTCTGGTCATCATTTTCTCTGATCATCATTTTCTCTGGTTATCATTTTCTCTGATTATCATTTTCTCTGATTATCATTTTCTCTTGTCATCATTTTCTCTTGTCATCATTTTCTCTGGTTATCATTTTCTCTGGTCATAATTTTCTCTGGTTATCATTTTCTCTGATTATCATTTTCTCTGATTATCATTTTTTCTGGTTATCATTTACTCTGGTCATCATTTTCTCTGGTTATCATTTTCTCTGGTCATCATTTTCTCTGGTCATCATTTTCTCTGGTCATCATTTTCTCTGGTTATCATTTTCTATGGTTATCATTTTCTCTGGTTATCATTTTCTCTGGTTATCATTTTCTCTGGTTATCATTTTCTCTGGTTATCATTTTCTCTGGTTATCATTTTCTCTGGTTATCATTTTCTCTGGTCATCATTTTCTCTGGTTATCATTTTCTCTGGTTATCATTTTCTCTGGTCATGATTATGAAAAATGTAATTTGACTTCCTAGGGTTTGTTCTGAAATACCGAACAGTTCCTCATTTTAAATCATCAAACAAATAACCAGTTAAAATGACATTAATTATAATGATAACCATTGTAGACAATTATTTTTCATTTTCTAGTTTTCGTCTTGTTTGCGTAATGTATGCAATCCCAACCTAGAAAAAAAACGCTAATGCGATTGGTACAATAGACATTCGTATCCTGCTAAAGTTCTAGAATTTATAATTCTGCTCGTATTTTAGCAGGGGACTGAGCTATGTTGCGTTAGAAAAAATGCTGGTGAAAAAAACGCAAGTGTGAAGGGCTCCGTTAAAATCAATTGCAGCTAAACTTTTTGCCATGAGCATTTTTTTTAAGGCGGCGTCGTGAAACGCAAGTGCGAAGGTTGCCTAATAATAATTATTTAACTTTTATTTAAATTCGTGTCCATGAAACCAATTAGAATAACAGTTGAATAATAATAATAACTATTATATTTTTTTCTGACGTGTCCGAAAATGTAGAACCAACCATGCACCCTACTACCAAAAAATTTCACAGAGCATAAAATTGCTGTTTTTCTCAATGTGAACAATTATATAAATCTAAGTATCTAATAATGCTTTGATTGAATTTTAAAACTTTAATAAATTCAGATATTCAAACTTTTATCACAGTCACAAACGCTGTTTATTAATAGGCTTATATAGTAATTTTCTTTCATTATAACTCATAGAAAAAAAGATGCATAATCAAGGGGTGACAATAATATATCTCTTTTTACTTTTCCTCGCTTTAATTACAGTTTGGTAATTAAACCGAGTAGTGATTTGGTAATAAAACCGGGTCCTGCCTGTATTTAAAAGCACATGTGAGTTATTTTACGATTTTTACTGACGTAAAGTTGATTGTAAATCTATACATTAAAATCCGAACGCTTAATTTCAAACTCTCTAGTTGACAGTTTCAGCTCTTATAAGCTACGTATGTTAAAAAGCGTGTACAGTGGTATAGTGTACAGGTACAGCACGACCATACAAATTACAACAGTTTGAGGCTCAGAAACACCCCTTACATCTAAAATTTCTTATCGGTGTTGATAAACAGTGGATGTAGCTACAAAAAAAAAATTCCTAAACTAAAAAAATAAAATCAATAAATAGAGAGCAACTGTTATAAAATAATAAAACTATTTTGTCAATCTATATTATTTTCTTGATGTTTATGTATCCAATGGTAATTTAGCAAGTTTGCCCTTTGTACCAGGGTACCATTATTTTAATACCTATTGTTATTTACCGCCCTTTTTATTGTATAAAGACATTATTAACTCTATCTAATTTAATGAGGTAAAATGACTGCACTATAATATGTATAGTAAAGGTAAATATTTCACTCCATATCAACTGGGGTATATTTTGATACATCGAACTGTTTCACATTGTCGATCATAAGGGAATAAATATATAATTTAACTGCTTATTTTAATGCGTCTACAAACCTGCAAAATATCTTTCGTATCCATGATACCTGCATGCATCATGGATACCAATTAAAATACGAATTCGGGTAAGTTACGAATTATCGGTCAGTTTCAAATCTTCGGTCATTAAAACGATACAGTAATGATTATTGATAAAACTTAAATACTAATTATTATATCATATTTTTTTATATGACCGATACTACGTAACTTACCTTCCATTATTTTTCTTCTATGATCGAAGATGTGGTTCCGTTCGATAAGACAGAAGCTACCCTATCTGCCGTTCCCTTCGCAGCTTGTAAAGGCATTACTCATCGCTGGCCCCGGCGCTAAACTTTCGAATTGCTTCGAAATTCTGAAAACAGTGAATGCCTCGTGTCAAATTTATTATCCCAAGTTTAGGAACTGTCACGAGTTTCTTTTAGGTAATAGAGTTTTGGTCCTGTGGGTATTGCTTTAATGCCTAACACTGTTACTTGATAGAGTTGGCTAGAGGGGTGAGCAGGGGCTAGAACACGCTGGGAGAGAGCCTTATGGTGGGGCCATAGGAGATTGAGGGGGAAGCTATGGCGGGACCATAGGAGATCAAGGTGAGGGAAGATTGAAGGTTCTCTATGGGCGCGTGCACCACTGTCTCGAAAGTTGAAGGTAGCTAAGCAATCTATCACACTTATAGACATTGTGTTTTATATTTCTGATCAATTTTGAAATTGAATCAATTTTTGTTTTTTTGCGAAAAAATCTTTCCAATCAAACAATAAATTTGATGGTTACTAAATTTTTTTTGCCTAACAATTTATTGAACCGAAAACAAATAGGGAATTGATACCACTTTACAGTATTCTTTTGATTGAAAACCACATTTCAATATATTCTACTTTGGTACTGTAGTATAATAATTGAATGAACTCTTACAGGTTGTGTGCAGTCTAGTAATTATTGTTTAATGGTTGTTATGTTTTTAGTTGGAAAAGGTGTTTGGCTGAAGTCTTTTGTAAGTAGCAGCAATAACATTTAAAACACTCTCAATTGTCACTGAGCTAATTTGATAACTTTGGAGTTTCTTTTCATTAAAACTTTGCATCTCAAGAACAATTTCCACACTTATTTTTTTCAGGTTTTTTTCCGTGAGAGAGAAACACAAGCTTGTGTTAGTGGATTATTGTTACTAATGTGAAAGAACAGAAGAAGAAGTTACCTCACTGCCACTCTTACCAATTCAGTGAAACAGGAAAAAAAGAAGAGATAGGAATATTTGTGATATCTTGGGAGACACTGTAGATGATGAGGCCTGTAGACACTGTAGATGATGAGGCCTGTAGACACTGTAGGTGATGAGGCCTGTAGACACTGTAGATGATGAGGCCTTTAGACACTGTAGATGATGAGGCCTGTAGACACTGTAGATGATGAGGCCTGTAGACACTGTAGATGATGAGGCCTGTAGACACTGTAGATGATGAGGCCTGTAGACACTGTAGATTATGAGGCCTGTAGACACTGTAGATGATGAGGTCTGTAGACACTGTAGATTATGAGGCCTGTAGACACTGTAGATGATGAGGCCTGTAGATACTGTAGATGATGAGGCCTGTAGACACTGTAGATGATGAGGCCTGTAGACACTGTAGGTGATGAGGCCTGTAGATACTGTAGATGATGAGGCCTGTAGACACTGTAGATGATGAGGACTGTAGACACTGTAGGTGATGAGGCCTGTAGATACTGTAGATGATGAGGCCTGTAGACACTGTAGATGATGAGGCCTGTAGACATTGTAGATGATGAGGCCTGTAGATACTGTAGATGATGAGGCCTGTAGATACTGTAGATGATGAGGCCTTTAGACACTGTAGGTGACGAGGCCTGTAGATACTGTAGATGATGAGGCCTGTAGACACTGTAGATGATGAGGCCTGTAGACACTGTAGGTGATGAGGCCTGTAGATACTGTAGATGATGAGGCCTGTAGACACTGTAGATGATGAGGCCTGTAGACACTGTAGGTGATGAGGCCTGTAGATACTGTAGATGATGAGGCCTGTAGACACGGTAGGTGGTGAGGCCTGTAGATACTGTAGATGATGAGGCCTGTAGACACTGTAGATGATGAGGCCTTTAGACACTGTAGGTGATGAGGCCTGTAGATACTGTAGATGATGAGGCCTGTAGACACTGTAGATGATGAGGCCTGTAGACACTGTAGATGATGAGGCCTGTAGACACTGTAGGTGATGAGGCCTGTAGATACTGTAGATGATGAGGCCTGTAGACACTGTAGATGATGAGGCCTGTAGACACTGTAGGTGATGAGGCCTGTAGATACTGTAGATGATGAGGCCTGTAGATACTGTAGATGATGAGGCCTGTAGACACTGTAGATGATGAGGCCTGTAGACACTGTAGGTGATGAGGCCTGTAGATACTGTAGATGATGAGGCCTGTAGACACTGTAGATGATGAGGCCTGTAGATACTGTAGATGATGAGGCCTGTAGACACTGTAGATGATGAGGCCTTTAGACACTGTAGGTGATGAGGCCTGTAGACACTGTAGATGATGAGGCCTTTAGACACTGTAGGTGATGAGGCCTGTAGACACTGTAGATGATGAGGCCTTTAGACACTGTAGGTGATGAGGCCTGTAGACACTGTAGTTTATTCGCATCACAACTGTTACACCCTCTATCATGTAATAGGTACTTCAAATTACTGCACATTATTCCCTCTTTACCCCTATCTGTTTAGCAGCTAAAGGGCCCCTCCACCACACCTCTACTTCCCTATCACCACTAGAGTGCCATTACGCTCTGATGATATGCCCTATGAATAATATACATAATATATTCATGGCTGACATTACCCAAGGGTATTTGTATGGAAATAAAGAAACTCTATTTAAATATAATGGCATGCCATGCCTAACAAAAATAACAATGTTATAGCAGAACTGGGAGAGATTTCGCAAGAAAGGGGCTGCGAAATTGGACTGGCTTTACAGTGTACTGGAGTATGTAGGTACATTAGGTACTATCTAAAACATAGAAGGTATTATGTTTTATCTACAACATAGAAGATAATATGTGCTATCTACAACATAGAAGGTATTATGTGCTATCTACAACATAGAAGGTATTAGGTGCTATCTACAACATAGAAGATAATATGTGCTATCTACAACATAGAAGGTATTATGTGCTATCTACAACATAGAAGATAATATGTGCTATCTACAACATAGAAGGTATTATGTGCTATCTACAACATAGAAAGTATTATGTGCTATCTACAACATAGAAGATAATATGTGCTATCTACAACATAGAAGGTATTATGTGCTATCTACAACATAGAAGATAATATGTGCTATCTACAACATAGAAGGTATTATGTGCTATCTACAACATAGAAGGTATTAGGTGCTATCTACAACATAGAAGGTATTAGGTACTATCTTCTACAATGTAGAAGGTATTAGGTGCTATCTTCTACAATGTAGATGGTATTAGGTACTATCTTCTACAATGTAGAAGGTATTATGTACTATCTTCTACAATGTAGAAGGTATTAGGTACTATCTTCTACAATGTAGAAGGTATTATGTACTATCTTCTACAATGTAGAAGGTATTATGTACTATCTTCTACAATGTAGAAGGTATTAGGTACTATCTTCTACAATGTAGAAGGTATTATGTACTATCTTCTACAATGTAGAAGGTATTAGGTACTATCTTCTACAATGTAGAAGGTATTAGGTACTATCTTCTACAATGTAGAAGGTATTTGGTACTATCTTCTACAATGTAGAAGGTATTAGGTGCTATCTTCTACAATGTAGAAGGTATTATGTACTATCTTCTACAATGTAGAAGGTATTAGGTACTATCTTCTACAATGTAGAAGGTATTAGGTACTATCTTCTACAATGTAGAAGGTATTATGTACTATCTTCTACAATGTAGAAGGTATTAGGTGCTATCTTCTACCATGTAGAAGGTATTAGGTACTATCTTCTACCATGTAGAAGGTATTATGTACTATCTTCTACAATGTAGAAGGTATTAGGTACTATCTTCTACAATGTAGAAGGTATTAGGTGCTATCTTCTACCATGTAGAAGGTATTAGGTACTATCTTCTACCATGTAGAAGGTATTATGTACTATCTTCTACAATGTAGAAGGTATTATGTACTATCTTCTACAATGTAGAAGGTATTAGGTACTATTTTCTAAAATCTGAGAAGATATTAACTAGGTAATATCTTCTAAAATCTTAGAAGAAATTAGGTGATTTCTTCTAAAATCATACAAATTTGTTCTGTGTTATCTTCTAAAATCATCGAAGGCATTTTCTAATATCGGAAAATATCCTGATAAAATCGCTGCTTCGTTTATAAAGGATAGTTTCAGACTCAATTTAAATTATCTGGGATATATTTTGGTAACGGAGTTTTGAAAATCCAATATACAGCATCTAGCAAGCAAATTCGTACAATTCTGTTTATTATTTAAGCATCAATAGCCATGGCAAAAAAATAAACTGTTATGAAAATTTGACAGTTTATTGAACAAATAAATGGGATGAACTTTCTAGCAATATGAGCTGCTTGAGTATTAATGCTCTTTAGTCAATACGCTTGCGAATTATGAAAGTTGGCCCATGAGAGTTCTGTCAGAGTTCTGTTTGTAACACGTATACTCTCCTAAATGGTAGTCTTTTCTTTCGTCCAAGTGACACTTATTCTAATCTTGCAATAAATTGTATATTAAACTTAACAAGGACAATGAAGAAGTACATTAATACAACACCGTCACATCACACACCGAGACCGTGGACCGACAGTTGGGCCCAAGAAAATTGGGCCCGCTGACAGTTGGGCTCCAAGACAATTATATTATTTGCCCATTTTTTCAGAGTTTACTGAATTAACTTAATTAAAGACCCTTGCTACTGTAATAACTAGGGTTGTGACAATATACGTTTTGTATTTAAATATAGTCTTGAGCATATTTAAAATAAATTTATTTTCTACATGAAAAACAATTCTCGATATGAAAAATAAATATTTTTAATAGAACATATTTTTTTCATGAATAAATACTATAATTCTTTTAAACTACAAAATTTTCTGTTCTGAAATAGGTCATGTAAGCAAGAAACAATAGAAAATAAGAATGTAGGTATTTAGACATGCCGAAATTATTGAAAAACCTGTAAGTGTTCAATATTGAAGAGTTTTTTTAATTATTATTACAAAATGTATTCTCATAATCTCATTTTATCCCAACAACTGTTCAATGTAACGTATAAACTTTAAAATTTACCCATTCTTACTAAATATTTGTCTTTGTCAGACAATGTACACTACACATTGGATCCATATGACATGATTCAAAATAATAAGACTTATTTAAATACTTCAAAAATATTCATTAAATTGAAACATTAGATTAGCATCCAAATGGTATTTAAGGGGCTTGTTAATATATACCTTATCAAGTATATCAATCGAATTAAAAAAATATTAACATATTTTTAGAGAATATAAAGCATATTTCAAAGATAATATTACCACTTCCCTAGTAAAAACAAAGTAACACTTCTTTATTGAGTCTTCTGCCCAATCTTTTTCTGGGAATAATTGTTTTGAGGCCCAGTTGTCTTGGGGCCCAATCGTCCGAGGACCAATTGTCTTGGGCTCAATTGTCTTGGGCCCAAATGTCTGCGGGCCCAATTGTCCTGGGCCCAACTGTCGGTGCACTCATAGAGACATGGTACTAGGATTTCGGCTCTCTGTGAGATGGACCGACTATTTCTTATGGGTAGTTTTAAATGTCTGGTGTAAAAGAACTCTGGTGCGTGATCGCTTAATTTGTATGGTGTGAGTAGTCTTTTGATATTTATTAAAACTTGAAAACATGCATTCAAGCATTATATCTATTATTATCTCCATTTCAATATCATTATCTATGCAGGGTTTTTCATTGCAGATCTGTCAAAATTTGACAGCTTGCATAAAAACTTTTTCTAGAATATCATAATGTAAAAATGCTTCTTTATCAAGATACGTAGACTCTAGGGTAAATTTTGACGGGCATGAGGAATTTCACATAAAACAAACAGTGTTTGACGAAAACTTTAATAATCACAATTGCTGAGTTTTCAAGCTACTGTCTTTTAAAGTTTCAAAAGGACTCCTACCTAGATATTCACAAGTATATACTTACATTTCTAACAGATGGTCATTAGTGGAAAATTAAACATAACAGAGAATTATTTTACATTTAGTAACATTATAGTAAGTGGTACGGTTGTTATTTAATAATTTTTATTTATTCACTTGTACCTTCATCAGCTAATTCTGGCAGCAAACACCTCAATATACACCAAGTGGAGCTCTCAAACAATTATCATTAATCTAACACATAGAAAATGAATTGTATACAAGTTTTTAAGCAATTGCCAACTGTTATGTATATGAAATTGTGAATACTGATATAGAAACACTGAGTTTGTCATTATTTGACGCAAAAGTCTCCTGACAACCAAATATTACATAAAGTCTCTCATAAACTTCTAGAAGTATTGCTATGGTTGGTACTGGACGATTTTAGTCAACTAATGGAGAAGGGATCCTTTTTGGTTCTCGCTAACATCTTCTATAAAAAAGAGGAATTATTGCAGTGGGATCAGAACACCATCATAAGAAACCTAGATGACGAAAATAATTACGCACATTAACGGTTTTTCAAGGCGGAACTGTGAAATTTAAGAGCAGGATGGCAGGAAAGAAGCAAATTGATATTCTCTGACTCTCCTTAATTATTACAATGCAAAATGTCCAGACTGGAATACAAATTACGGAGGAATCACCAGGGTCAAAATCAGTAGGAATAAATGACGCTGCCCTAAATGCAATATTTCTTAATACTCATATGCTTTGAAACATTATAAGTTACTTCAAAGGGAAAAGCATAACTATAATCAGTCACCAAAACGACGGAGAAGTTATCCCAACTAACACTACTCTTTCAAATAAACTTGAAAAGATATATTGACTTGACGAATATTGAAATAAGAGACCAATTGTCATAAGGATAGTGTAACATACATCTCTTGTTTGCAACAACAACGTCATAAACACAAAAACATGTATTTTAGAGTTATCCATATAGACATATAAATCATAAAATGCTGATTATTTTAGTATATAAATCACAATTGTAACTCAATAATATACCGCTAGAGAGGCTAAATGTCCTAACGATATACCATTAAATGTATGTACATTGCATGTACTAAAATGCCCATTTAAAATTCACACTCGATTTTTCGACATTAATTTTTTTTTCATTTTCTGGACGAAACATGCAAAATGAAGGAATATGAAAAAAAAATTAAAAGTAGAATTATTTTTCGACACCTCGATATTTCGACATGTAATGAAGTAAACCAGAAATCGATTTTTCGACACCTCGATATTTCGACATAAACTAAAAATCGATTTTTCGACACCTGGATTTTTCGACAGTAACCTCTCTATTTCGTCTGGAAATAATAGAAACCAGGAAACTATATTTTCACTCTTTGATTTTTCGACAAACTATGATATCCTCATTGTATCTGATGAGCTGTAGGTTTTAGATTAACTGGATATCGATATCTCGACACTGATAAGATGATATTTGGCTGATTATTTCTACATAAAATTTGAACCTGTTACTGATGAACTAGATGTTTTATATTAAATAGAGATCGATATCTCGACACTAATTAGATAAAATTTGGCTGGTAATTTCGACATAAAATTTGAACCCGTAGCTGATGAACTGAATGTGTTAGATTAACTAGAGATCGATATCTCAACATTGATTAGATTATATTTGGCTGATTATTTCGACACAAACTTTGAACCTGTTCCTGATAAACTGAATGTGTTAGATTAACTAGAGATCGATATCTCAACATTGATTAGATTATATTTGGCTGATTATTTCGACACAAACTTTGAACCTGTTCCTGATGAGCTAAATGTGTTAGATTAATTAGAGATCGATATCTCAACATTGATTAGATCATATTTGGCTGATTATTTCGACACAAACTTTGAACCTGTTCCTGATGAACTGAATGTGTTAGATTAACTAGAGATCGATATCTCAACATTGATTAGATTATATTTGGCTGATTATTTCGACACAAACTTTGAACCTGTTCCTGATGAACTGAATGTGTTAGATTAACTAGAGATCGATATCTCAACATTGATTAGATTATATTTGGCTGATTATTTCGACACAAACTTTGAACCTGTTCCTGATGAGCTAAATGTGTTAGATTAATTAGAGATCGATATATCAACATTGATTAGATCCTATTTGGCTGATTATTTCGACACAAACTTTGAACCTGTTTCTGATGAGCTAAATGTGTTGGATTAATTAGAGATCGATATCTCAACATTGATTAGATCATATTTGGCTGATTATTTCGACACAAACTTTGAACCTGTTCCTGATGAGCTAAATGGGTTAGATTAACTAGAGATCGATATCTCAACATTGATTAGATCATATTTGGCTGATTATTTCGACACGAACTTTGAACCTGTTCCTGATGAGCTAAATGTGTTAGATTAACTAGAGATCGATATCTCAACATTGATTAGATTATATTTGGCTGATTATTTCGACACAAACTTTGAACCTGTTCCTGATGAGCAAAATGTGTTAGATTAACTAGAGATCGATATCTCAACATTGATTAGATCATATTTGGCTGATTATTTCGATACGAACTTTGAACCTGTTCCTGATGAGCTAAATGTGTTAGATTAACTAGAGATCGATATCTCAACATTGATTAGATCATATTTGGCTGATTATTTCGACACAAACTTAGAACCTGTTCCTGATGAGCTAAATGTGTTAGATTAATTAGAGATCGATATCTCAACATTGATTAGATCATATTTGGCTGATTATTTCGACACAAACTTTGAACCTGTTCCTGATGAGCTAAATGTGTTAGATTAACTAGAGATCGATATCTCAACATTGATTAGATTATATTTGGCTGATTATTTCGACACAAACTTTGAACCTGTTCCTGATGAGCTAAATGTGTTAGATTAACTAGAGATCGATATCTCAACATTGATTAGATCATATATGGCTGATTATTTCGACACAAACTTTGAACCTGTTCCTGATGAGCTAAATGTGTTAGATTAACTAGAGATCGATATCTCAACATTGATTAGATCATATTTGGCTGATTATTTCGACACAAACTTTGAACCTGTTCCTGATGAGCTAAATGTGTTAGATTAACTAGAGATCGATCGAACAATCTTTTCATCGGCATTTTATCCGAAAGTATGTCGAACTAATCAATCAATTATGATCTCATCAGTATCGAAATATCTACTCCCAATAAATTTGAAATACTCTTTTCATTAGAATTTGATTCGACAGTATGTCAAAAATTGTCTGTACCATCATTTTCTCTCTAACAAGGTGTCTGTACCATCATTTTCTCTCCTAACAAAGTGTCTGTACCATCATTCTCTCTAACAAGGTGTCTGCATCATCACTCTCTAACAAGGTATCTTTTCCATCATTCTCTCTCTAACAAGGTGTCTGTACCATCATTCTCTCTCTAACATGGTGTCTTTACCATCATTCTCTCTCTAACAAAGTGTCTGTACCATCATTCTCTCTAACAAAGTGTCTGTACCATCATTCTCTCCAACAAAGTATCTGTACCATCATTCTCTCTCTTAACAAGGTGTCTGTACCATCATTCTCTCTCTTAACAAAGTGTCTGTACCATCATTCTCTCTCTTAACAAAGTGTCAGTATTGTTATTCAATCTCTGGCAAGGTGTCTGTATCTTCATTTTCTCTCTTAACAAAGTGTCTGTACCATCATTCTCTCTCTAACAAGGTGTCTTTACCATCATTTTCTCTCTAACAAGGTGTCTGTACCATCATTCTCTCTAACAAGGTGTCTGTACCATCATTCTCTCTCTAACAAGGTGTCTGTACCATCATTCTCTCTCTAACAAGGTGTCTGTACCATCATTCTCTCTCTTAACAAAGTGTCTGTACCATCATTCTCTCTAACAAGGTGTCTTTACCATCATTCTCTCTCTAACAAAGCGTCTGTACCATCATTCTCTCTAACAAGGTGTCTGTACCATCATTCTCTCTCTTAACAAAGTGTCTGTACCATCATACTCTCTCTAACAAGGTGTCTGTACCATCATTCTCTCTCTTAACAAAGTGTCTGTACCATCATTCTCTCTAACCAGGTGTATCTACCATCATTCTCTCTCTAACAAGGTGTCTGTACCATCATTCTCTCTAACATGGTGTATGTACCATCATTCTCTCTAACAAGGTGTCTGCATCATCACTCTCTAACAAGGTGTCTGTATCATCATTCTCTCTCTAACAAGGTGTCTATATCATCATTCTCTCTCTTAACAAAGTGTCTGTATCATCATTCTCTCTCTAACGAGGTGTCTGTATCATCATTCTCTCTCTAACCAGGTGTATCTACCATCATTTTCTCTCTAACAAGGTGTATGTACCATCATTTTCTCTCTTAACAAAGTGTCTGTACCATCATTCTCTCTAACAAGGTGTCTGCATCATCACTCTCTAACAAGGTATCTTTTCCATCATTCTCTCTCTAACAAGGTGTCTGTACCATCATTCTTTCTCTAACAAGGTGTCTTTACCATCATTCTCTCTCTAACAAGGTGTCTTTACCATCATTCTCTCTCTAATAAGGTGTCTGTACCATCATTCTCTCTCTAACAAGGTGTCTTTACCATCATTCTCTCTCAAACAAGGTGTCTGTACCATCATTCTCTCTCTAACAAAGTGTCTGTACCATCATTCTCTCTCTAATAAGGTGTCTGTACCATCATTCTCTCTCTAAAAAAGTGTCTGTACCATCATTCTCTCTAACAAGGTGTCTGTACCATCATTCTCTCTCTAACAAGGTGTCTGTGCCATCATTCTCTCTCTTAACAAAGTGTCTGTACCATCATTCTCTCTAACAAGGTGTCTTTACCATCATTCTCTCTCTAACAAAGCGTCTGTACCATCATTCTCTCTAACAAGGTGTCTGTACCATCATTCTCTCTCTTAACAAAGTGTCTGTACCATCATTCTCTCTAACAGGGTGTCTATATCATCATTCTCTCTCTAACGAGGTGTCTGTATCATCATTCTCTCTCTAACCAGGTGTATCTACCATCATTCTCTCTCTAACAAGGTGTATGTACCATCATTCTCTCTCTAACAAGGTGTATGTACCATCATTCTCTCTCTAACAAGGTGTCTGTACCATCATTCTCTCTCTAACAAGGTGTTTGTACCATCATCCTCTCTCTCTCTAACAAGGTGTCTGTACCATCATTCTCTCTCTTAACAAAGTGTCTGTACCATCATTCTCTCTCTTAACAAAGTGTCTGTATCATCATTCTCTCTCTAACGAGGTGTCTGTATCATCATTCTCACTCTAACCAGGTGTATCTACCATCATTCTCTCTCTAACAAGGTGTATGTACCATCATTCTCTCTCTAACAAGGTGTATGTACCATCATCCTCTCTCTCTCTAACAAGGTGTCTGTACCATCATTCTCTCTCTAACAAGGTGTTTGTACCATCATCCTCTCTCTCTCTTACAAGGTGTCTGTACCATCATTCTCTCTAACAAGGTGTATGTACCATCATTCTCTCTCTAACAAGGTTACTCCTACTTGTGAAAACAGGCTGCTGGAAGTCTTAGAATAAGTTTAGTTTTAAGGTAACTTTAAGCTTTCTTATTCATAAGACGGAATGTGGGTAGCTGACAACTACTGTGGAGCGCCTCGGCAGGTGGCGGATAGCCGAACGGCCTGCAGATATGCAGGCTAGCTGCGAATATACTGAATAAGCAGTGGCGGACCGTACTGTCCGGTAATGATAGCAGTCGTGAGTCCACGGGGATACGTTATCCGGCATAGCGGCCGTTAAGCGTGAGGCCCTGGCTGTAATGGCTGGGTGTCCTAAGAGAGGACAAACTCTGACAAAAAGCGCCTGCTGCCTTGTAGGGCCCACCTATTATTGGAAAGGCTAGGAGAAGGAAACTCTGACTTAACACCGCCTGCTGCCTTGTAGGTCCCACCAATTGAGGAAAGGCTAGGAGATGGAAAACTCTGATATAAAACCGCCCACTGCCACGTAAGTCTCACAAATTAAAGAGGAAGACTAAGAGAAGGTAACTCTGACTTTAAAATCCCGATAAGGACCCTGCGAACCCTCAGATCTGAATTGAATGCTAATATGATACCAACGCTATCGAGCTAAAGCAGTGGGAAAGAACGGGGGCAGAGGCATATGCCTCCCCCTTAAGGTGAGAGGTCTTGCTTTGAGGGGAAACCGTCGTTCTGACCACTGTGGAGGTAACCCTCTCCACTATACTCCCTGGGGTGGGTCTCGAGATTTATGAGACCTACATACCCCGCCCTGGTTGTCGTCCGTGGTGGCGGGGGAGATACTGGAGTTGGAAAAACTACATTGTTCTATGGAAACTTTACACCCCTGTGGCTTGGGAGAGCCCCAATCTCCCACCCTTCCCGATGCACAACAACCCTGTGCAGGTGCTCAGGCAGTGAGCACCAGAAGATCTGGTAGTCAGATTACCAGATCAGGAGTAAGAGCTAAGAAGGCAGGAGTTCGTGATGTCCCACCTGGACCTCAAAAGGGGAAAAATGGACCTGGTGCCCTGAAACATGATTGTTTCAGGTGCCAAAAGAAGAAGTGGTCCATCGACTTCAAGGAAGGGAAGGCAGCAGACCTCACAAGGCGGAGTGTGTGCCTCTTTTGTGAGCTAGAGCTCAAAATTGAGAGTCAATCCGCAAAGCTCGTGAAGTATGAAAAAGTCATTACAGAACTTAGCAAGAGTCTGGACCGGCAGGAAGTGCGACACGCTGAAGAATCTAGATACCTTCGAGAGAAGCTGGGAGAGAACCGAACAACTGGTCCTACCAGCATCCTAAATTCGCCACCTGTGCTCCTGGAAAATAGACTTGACATCCAGGAGTCCACGATGGACCTTGTTGAAATCAGACTGGCGTCCCTCGAGGCAGCGAGGTCCACGGCTGACTCTGTGAGGGGATCATACCGAAGTGTCCTGTTAAAGGATCAGGTATCCCAGGAGTCATTACGCCCCTCTGTAGTTGATATGGAGGTGACAACAGAATCCAGGGACGTAAACGAAAACTTTGTCAGAAGTGTCAGGAAAAAAACCTGTCCGGACCCTGAGAGGAAGAAGGAGAATATTAAGTTACTAGGTATACCTATATCACCAATAAGGGCAACTGTAAACCTCCTGGTTGGCGACTCCCTTGTAGGGAGGCAAACCGGTCGGCGTTTCAAGCAGCTTCGCAGAGAAAATCGTGTTATGTCCCTCCCAGGCGCCAAAATTAACAGGGTTATAGATAAGATCGCTTCTCTCGATATGAACAAGGATGATACCCTAATAGTTTCTGTTGGTGGAAATGATCTGTTCATTAATAACAGAAAAAGTGGTCCAACTGAAAAAATAGTTGAGAACTATAAACAGCTTCTCAAAACTATCAAGACCAAGGTAAACCGGGGCATCATTGTGGGCCTCATACCTAGGAAGTATGCAACAGGGGAACAGTACAGTAAAGCTCTGTCATTAAACAAGCAACTGGGCTCCCTCTGCAAAACCCACAGTCTCAGGTACCTCGACCTGTGGTCCTTATTCTTCCGCAGAAACGACCTGTACTCCAAAGACGGCACCCACTTCAGTAACAAAGGAAGCACTTTGTTTGCCAAACATCTTGTTTCTAAGTTGTTCGGGCCACTGAAAGCGGATTGTAATGTCTCGAGGAAGATATCTTCTTCTGTTAGAAGAAGGAGGAGGAGGAGAGAAAGGACGGTTCAGCTTCAAATGGAAGATCAACAGGCAACAGTTACTAAACCCTTGGCAGTCAATACTTGTGTTGGTCAGACAACGCCTGGATGTGAAGCTTCGGGGTCTGTACATGCTAAGAGAAATCGCAGCCAGACAGTGACCCCTGAAAACGTTGTTGTTAAACGTCCAAGGAGGACCGTTTGCCTTAATCCCCCAGACCCTGACCCAGACCCTAATGACCCAAAAGATACTTCTGACCCAGAAGACTCTGACCCTGACTCGGGTTCAGGAGGGACCGCAGACTCTGGGGATCAGGGAAACTTGCAGGTGTCCGGAGACTCTCCCGAGATCTCCGGATAATTCTATTGAATGCTCGTTCCATCAGGAATAAGCTGCAGGAGTTTCGTTGCATGGTGGCTGTTGATTCGTACGACGTCATCTGCATCACAGAAACCTGGCTAAACACTGATGGAAGAGACTTTGATGGAGAGTATCATATACCTGGTTACAAGATGTTCCACCGGGACAGAGGTAACAGAGCGGGTGGTGGAGTAATGATCTACGCACGATGTCACCTTCTTCCAGTACTCAAACCCATTAACTCACCACATGAGATGATGGGGATTGAGTTAAGGTCAAGCGTCACATTACACCTATATCTTCTCTACAGACCACCACATCAGACTAGAGCCAATGATCTCAATCTCTACGCTGCTTTGACAGATCTCCTGCAGGATGAAACGGCCGTTTTGTTAGGGGACTTTAACTGCAGAGTGGACTGGAACTCGCGTACTTCAGATGGTGAAGGGGAGAGATTGATCGAATTTGCAAACGACAATTTCCTTACCCAGATGGTGCAGACTCCCACTAGAGGCAGCAACACACTAGACTTGGTATTTGCTACCGATACAGATCTCGTTTCTGAGGTCTCAGTTGGTGAATGCCTAGGTACCAGCGATCACCATGCCGTATCCTTCAGAGTGGGGGTCAAGGTAGAGAAGGAGCAGATCTCTCAGAGGAGCATACTGAACCTAAGAAGAGCAGATTATGAAAGTTTTATCCGTAATTTGCAGGATCTTCCTCCCCAGCCCCCAGGTTCACCTGATCAGATGTGGCGGGGATTTAAAACAAGCTACATCTCTATCCAGGAAACTTGCATCCCGCGTAAGATGATAGGGGGTTCCAGGAAGGTTAATCCTAAATGGTTCCACAATGATCTTGGCAGAGCGATTAAGAGGAGAAAACTACTCTATGCCTCAGCCAGGTCAAACACTACATTGGAAAACCAGAGACTGCTTTTTGACCAGCGAAGGCTTGTCAAAAGACTAGTGAGGCAAGCTAAAATAGCGGAAGAACACCGGGTTGCGTTCGCATGTAGGGACAACCCGAAAGAGTTCTTCGCGTATGTAAATAGCAGAAAGCCCACTAGGAACCAAATAGGGCCCATCAAGACGAGTCAAGGAGTGTTGGTAGCCTCGGACTCGGAGATAGCAGCTGAACTTAACAGGTATTTCGTCAGTGTATTCACTAGGGAGGACGTGGCTAATACCCCTGACCCTGTTATTATATATGATGGGCCGAGAGCACTGACTGAAATCGTCTGTACTCTTGAAGAGGTAGAAGCTAAACTTGACGTACTAGACCCGAACAAGGCTGCTGGACCTGATGGGTTCCTGCCGAAGATTATGAAGAATGTGAAGACCGGACTGATTGCGCATCTGCAGCCTATCTTCAATGTCTCTCTGGAGACAGGTGAGGTTCCTGACGACATGAAGATAGCACATGTGGCCCCGATCTTCAAGGCTGGAGACACCACGACTAGCAGCAATTACAGGCCGATCAGCCTGACGTCGGTTCCTGGCAAGCTGCTAGAGTCAATCATTAAGGACAGGGTTGTAGCTCACCTTGAAGATCACAAACTCATAGGGAAAAGTCAGCATGGTTTTCTTCGTGGGAAATCATGTCTGACTAACCTATTAGAATTCTTTTTCTACGTCTTTAATGAACATGACAGAACCAGAGCAGTTGACATCGTGTATTTGGATTTCAAAAAGGCCTTTGACAAAGTACCCCACGGGCGGCTTTTAGTCAAGGTAGAGGCTATTGGAGTAAGAGGTCGCGTCCTGCAATGGATCAAATCGTGGCTGAGCGGCAGAAGACAGAGAGTGGTGATCAATGGAGTAGCATCTGGTTGGGGCCCCGTAACCAGCGGGGTTCCACAGGGATCTGTCCTTGGTCCACTGCTCTTTATCATCTACATCAACGATCTAGAGGTGGGGCTCGTCAGTAGAATTTCAAAATTCGCTGACGACACGAAGATTGGCATCAACGCCGCGGATCCAGCTGCCGTCAGAGAACTCCAGGGAGACCTGTTGAGAATTGGAGACTGGTCGGATTCGTGGCAGATGCCTTTTAACGTAAATAAGTGTAGAGTGCTCCATGCTGGTGCTCGGAACCTTGAAGCCAACTACACTTTGCTCGGGGCCCCTATCATGCCTACTGATGAACAAAGAGATCTCGGTATTCTGATCACCCGGGATCTGAAGTTCTCCAGACAGTGTTTGGATGCTGAAAGGAAGGCAAACAAGATCCTTGGATATATAAAGAGACAATTTACATACCGAAATAGGGAGACTGTACTCACCCTCTATAACTCCCTAGTAAGACCAATATTAGAGTATGCGGTCCAGTTCTGGTCGCCGACACTGCGCTCAGATGTCAAGCGACTGGAACAAGTACAGGCTCGGGCCACAAAACTTGTGCCAGAAATCCGCTTTAAGGGCTACGCTCGAAGATTGGAAGATCTAGGTCTTTTTACTCTAGAGCAGCGGCGTATGAGGGGTCACCTCATAGAGAGTTTTAAGATCCTTAGGGGATTCTCTGAGGTTGACCCCCATGACTACTTCGTTTTGTGCCAAAACGCCACCCGTAATCATGGGTGGAAGGTTGTTCCACCTCGGTTCGGCACTACCCAACTGGAGAATTTCATGCTGGTGAAAGTCTGCAACCTCTGGAACAGACTTCCAGCTGAAATTGTCAACAGTCCATCAGTTGACTCTTTTAAAAGACGCCTAGACGGGATTCTCCCTGGGCTTGATTACTGAGCTCAGAGTTTATCATGACCTCTTGTTTTGGCCTTTTCTGAGCAGGAGCAGATGTGTGACTGGTGGCGGTTGTTTTCTGTGCACCCCCCAGACTTCAACTTTGCCCCTAGTGTCTACCTAGTGTAGAAAACACATTCTGCTCTTCTATATTTAAAGAAAAACCCTGGCGCCGTTACGTGGCGAGAGAGATCAGGTCACACCCTGCGTCCTGTCACCGTCTCAGGAACTGGTGGGTTTGACTGACCACGTCCAGGTTAAAACTTGTAGTAGCCTATGATTGCACCCAAACTGTCTTCCTACGCCTGCTGGAGGTTCTTCCTTCGTCAGGTTTGGGAGTGCGGTTTGAAGTGCATGGGCTCCAAGTGAGGATTGATGGAGAGAGATTTACCATGCTCCGTTAGTATCCCTACGTTGAGCAGCGCAGCTAGCTGTGCACAGGGGCCTTCCTTGGATGAGCATATTGTGCTTTTTGAAGGTCCCTTTATCCTTGTGACTCCTTGTGTCTGTATCATCATTCTCTCTCTAACCAGGTGTATCTACCATCATTCTCTCTCTAACAAGGTGTATGTACCATCATTCTCTCTCTAACAAGGTGTCTGTACTATCATTCTCTCTAACAAGGTGTATGTACCATCATTCTCTCTAACAAGGTGTCTGCATCATCACTCTCTAACAAGGTGTGTGTATCATCATTCTCTCTCTAACAAGGTGTATGTACCATCATTCTCTCTCTAACAAGGTGTCTGTATCATCATTCTCTCTCTAACCAGGTGTATCTACCATCATTCTCTCTCTAACAAGGTGTCTGTACCATCATTCTCTCTCTAACAAGGTGTCTGTACCATCATTCTCTCTAACAAGGTGTATGTACCATCATTCTCTCTAACAAGGTGTCTGCATCATCATTCTCTCTCTAACAAGGTGTCTGTATCATCATTCTCTCTCTAACAAGGTGTCTATATCATCATTTTCTCTCTTAACAAAGTGTCTGTACCATCATTCTCTCTCTAACAAGGTGTATGTACCATCATTCTCTCTCTAACAAGGTGTCTGTATCATCATTCTCTCTCTCTAACAAGGTGTCTATATCATCATTCTCTCCCTTAACAAAGTGTCTGTACCATCATTCTCTCTCTAACAAGGTGTCTGTATCATCATTTTCTCTCTTAACAAAGTGTCTGTACCATCATTCTCTCTAACAAGGTGTCTGTACCATCATTCTCTTTCTTAACAAAGTGTCTGTACCATCATTCTCTCTCTAACAAAGTGTCTGTATCATTATTTTCTCTCCTAACAAAGTGTCTGTACCATCATTCTCTCTAACAAGGTGTCTGTACCATCATTCTCTCTCTTAACAAAGTGTCTGTATCATCATTCTCTCTCTAACAAGGTGTCTGTACCATCATTCTCTCTCATAACAAAGTGTCTGTATCATCATTCTCTCTCTAACCAGGTGTATCTACCATCATTCTCTCTCTAACAAGGTGTATGTACCATCATTCTCTCTCTAACAAGGTGTCTGTACTATCATTCTCTCTAACAAGGTGTATGTACCATCATTCTCTCTAACAAGGTGTCTGCATTATCACTCTCTAGCAAGGTGTGTGTATCATCATTCTCTCTCTAACAAGGTGTATGTACCATCATTCTCTCTCTAACAAGGTGTCTGTACCATCATTCTCTCTCTAACAAGGTGTCTGTACCATCATTTTCTCTAACAAGGTGTATGTACCATCATTCTCTCTAAAAAGGTGTCTGCATCATCATTCTCTCTCTAACAAGGTGTCTGTTTCATCATTCTCTCTCTAACAAGGTGTCTATATCATCATTTTCTCTCTTAACAAAGTGTCTGTACCATCATTCTCTCTCTAACAAGGTGTATGTACCATCATTCTCTCTCTAACAAGGTGTCTGTATCATCATTCTCTCTCTCTAACAAGGTGTCTATATCATCATTCTCTCCCTTAACAAAGTGTCTGTACCATCATTCTCTCTCTAACAAGGTGTCTGTATCATCTTTTTCTCTCTTAACAAAGTGTCTGTACCATCATTCTCTCTAACAAGGTGTCTGTACCATCATTCTCTTTCTTAACAAAGTGTCTGTACCATCATTCTCTCTCTAACAAAGTGTCTGTATCATTATTTTCTCTCTTAACAAAGTGTCTGTACCATCATTCTCTCTAACAAGGTGTCTGTACCATCATTCTCTCTCTTAACAAAGTGTCTGTATCATCATTCTCTCTCTAACAAGGTGTCTGTACCATCATTCTCTCTCTTAACAAAGTGTCTGTATCATCATTTTCTCTCTTAACAAAGTGTCTGTATCATCATTTTCTCTCTCTAACAAAGTGTCTGTACCATCATTCTCTCTAACAAGGTGTCTGTACCATCATTCTCTCTCTTAACAAAAAGTCTGTACCATCATTCTCTCTCTAACAAGGTGTCTGTACCATCATTCTCTCTCTTAACAAAGTGTCTGTACTGTCATTCTCTCTCTAACGAGGTGTCTATATCATCATTTTCTCTCTTAACAAAGTGTCTGTACCATCATTCTCTCTAACAAGGTGTCTGTATCATCATTCTCTCTCTAACAAGGTGTCTGTTTCATCAATCTCTCTCTAACAAGGTGTCTGTACCATCATTCTCTCTCTCAACAGAGTGTCTGTATTGTCATTCAATCTCTGGCATGGTGTCTGTATCATCATTTTCTCTCTTAACAAAGTGTCTGTACCGTCATTCTCTGTAACAAGGTGTCTGTACCATCATTCTCTCTCTTAACAAAGTGTCTGTACCATCATTCTCTCTCTAACAAGGTGTCTGTAGCATCATTCTCTCTCTTAACAAAGTGTCTGTATTGTCATTGTCTCTCTAACGAGGTGTCTATATCATCATTTTCTCTCTTAACAAAGTGTCTGTACCATCATTCTCTCTAACAAAGTGTCTGTACCATCATTCTCTCTCTTAACAAAGTGTCTGTACCATCATTCTCTCTCTAACAAGGTGTCTGTACCATCATTCTCTCTCTTAACAAAGTGTCTGTATTGTCATTCAATCTCTGGCAAGGTG
This sequence comes from Caprella mutica, assembly GCA_947561585.1. Taxonomy (NCBI): domain Eukaryota; kingdom Metazoa; phylum Arthropoda; class Malacostraca; order Amphipoda; family Caprellidae; genus Caprella; species Caprella mutica. The sequence continues at coordinate 276,821 of CANNZV010000770.1, forward strand.
TCTGTATTATCATTTTCTCTCTTAACAAAGTGTCTGTACCATCATTCTCTCTCTAACGAGGTGTCTATATGATCATTTTCTCTCGTAACAAAGTGTCTGTATTGTCATTCAATCTCTGGCAAAGTGCCTATATCATCATTTTCTCTCTTAACAAAGTGTCTGTATTGTCATTCAATCTCTGACAAGGTGTCTGTACCATCATTTTCTCTCTAACAAGGTGTCTGTACCATCATTTTCTCTCTTAACAAAGTGTCTGTATTGTCATTCAATCTCTGGCAAGGTGTCTGTACCATCATGTCGAAATATTCAATTTAATATGATCTCATCAGTGTCGAAATATCTACTTCCAATCAATCTGGAACAATCTGTTCATCAGCAATTGATCCGAAAGTATGTCAAAATATTCACTCAGATATGATCTCATCTGTGTCAAAATATCTACTTCCAATAAATCTGAAACAATCTGTTTATCAGGATTTGATTCGGAAGTATGTCGAAATATTCACTAAGATATGATCTCATCAGTGTCGAAATATCTACTCCCAATAAATTTCAAATACTCTTTTCATTAGAATTTGATTCGACAGTATGTCAAAAATTGTCTGTACCATCATTTTCTCTCTAACAAGGTGTCTGTACCATCATTCTCTCTCTTAACAAAGTGTCTGTACCATCATTCTCTCTCTAACGAGGTGTCTATATCATCATTTTCTCTCTTAACAAAGTGTCCGTACCATCATTCTCTCTAACAAAGTGTCTGTACCATCATTCTCTCTCTTAACAAAGTGTCTGTACCATCATTCTCTCTCTAACAAGGTGTCTGTACCATCATTCTCTCTCTTAACAAAGTGTCTGTATTGTCATTCTCTCTCTAACGAGGTGTCTATATCATCATTTTCTCTCTTAACAAAGTGTCTGTACCATCATTCTCTCTAACAAAGTGTCTGTGCCATCATTCTCTCTCTTAACAAAGTGTCTGTACCATCATTCTCTCTCTAACAAGGTGTCTGTACCATCATTCTCTCTTAACAAAGTGTCTGTATTGTCATTCTCTCTCTAACGAGGTGTCTATATCATCATTTTCTCTCGTAACAAAGTGTCTGTATTGTCATTCAATCTCTGGCAAGGTGTCTGTATCATCATTTTCTCTCTTAACAAAGTGTCTGTACCATCATTTTCTCTCATAACAAAGTGTCTGTACCTTCATTCTCTCTCTTAACAAAGTGTCTGTATTGTCATTCAATCTCTGGCAAAGTGTCTATATCATCATTTTCTCTCTTAACAAAGTGTCTGTACCATCATTCTCTCTTAACAAAGTGTCTGTACCATCATTCTCTTTCTTAACAAAGTGTCTGTATTGTCATTCAATCTCTGGCAAGGTGTCTGTACCATCATTCTCTCTCTTAACAAAGTGTCTGTATTGTCATTCAATCTCTGGCAAGGTGTCTGTACCATCATTTTCTCTCTTAACAAAGTGTCTGTACCATCATTCTCTATAAGTACTTTCTTCTTTCAGATGTATCGCCTCATGTTCAGATCTGGCAAGGACAACACTACTATACTACTCTGCGATTCATAGGCTTGATCATTTGTAGGAGATAAAAGATATTCGCTTGAGAACTATTTTAAACGTTTGCTTAAAACTCGTCAGGAACTCCCACACATGCCATCGTTTTTTAGTCTTTAAAAGTGAGTTCAAAAATAGTTTATCATCTGGCTGGTTCATAAACGTTTACATTACGTCATTAGACGTTAGTTAGAACTATCTTTTACTTGCCGTTGTCATCTGTATGAGAAACACCGAAGATTAGTTTTGCATAGTTTTCAGCACATTGTTTGTGCCTCAGATTCTTGTATTTTTATGCCGGTTTTTGTTTTGGTTCATTTTTTATTCCAGTTGTACGCAAAGCAAATAAGGAAAACTGGGAAAGTAAAAATAATTATGAGTAACAGTAATGCTGTTAACAATTACACACAAAGACGGCTTGGTGAAGCTAATCCAAGTGATTTCACTTAATCATTTTATTGATTTGAATACTGCGTGTGTGCAATCTAAACATTCCAACAATTTACCTAGCTAGAACTGACTAAGAATGTTCATATTATGTTACTTTAGTAAATCTCTTAATATTTAGATGAGTTCACATGTAGCTTCCCCCCCCCCCATACTTCAATATTATCTAGTAATTCATGTTTGTCATGTGTTCATTATTTAATTAAATACAGATTCAAGTGGTACAAGAACTTTTTAATTTTTCCTCATATTTTCACCTCATTGGTCTCTGTATTCAACCCTGTAGTATTATTTTTTTTCATTTTAAAATGGTAATAATTCGATCATATAATTAGATCATATTTGGCTGAATATTTTGACATAAACTTTTAACCTGTTACTGATGAACTAAATGTATTATATTAACTAGACATCGATATCTCAACACTGTTTGCATCATGTTTGGCTGAAAATTTAAACATGACTTTTCATTCATGCACTCATCGAGAGAGGTCCGATAATACACATCGGGCCGCAACCAATGCAGCAATTGCTGCATTGATTTCGGCCCGTAATTCATGCATGCACTCATCGAGACAGGTAAAGCCGATGATACACTAGAAGCAATTGCTGCATTGGTTTCGGCCCGCATTTCATGCATGCACTCATCAAGACAGGTAATGCCGATAATACACAGCAGCAATTGCTGCATTGGTTGCGGCCCTCAATTCATGCAGGTCGCCAAATGGTAGTTTTCAGGCAGCAATGACTGCCATTTTCGGAGATCCAACATGTTGGATTCACCCTGCACTCAGGGCAGCATTCAGTGCGGTTGAGCCGGAAGGTACGTATTGCTCCTTGTTGCTCCTCAATATGTTTTCACCAGAATTTGAGTGGAAAATACTCAAATCCTCAACGAGGTAACTGCTGTAGTACAAACTTTAGTGTATTAGGTGTAGGGGTTAGATTAATTAGAGATCGATATCTCAACATTGATTAGATCATATTTGGCTGATTATTTCGACACAAACTTTGAACCTGTTCCTGATGAGCTAAATGTGTTAGATTAACTAGAGATTGATATTACGACACTGATTAGCTAGATCATTTTTGGAAAATTATCTAACACTAAAATCAATTATTTTTTAATCAATTAAATTATAAATAGTTGAGGATTATTAATGCTATAATATTAGTCGCTGTGCTAAAAGAGGGTGAAAGTTTATGCCACTTAATATCATATTTGAGTGTATATTTCGACTTATTTTCGGATCAAAATTCGATGAACAGATTGTTTCAGATTTATTGGTAGCAGATATTTTCATATCTGAGTGAATATTTCGACATACTTTATGATCAAATGCAGATGAACTTATTGATTCAGATTTATTGAATATAGATATTTCGACACTGATGATATCATATTTGAGTGAATATTTCGACTTATTTACGGATCAAATGACGATGAACAGATTACTTAAGATTTATTGGAAGTAGATATTTCGACACTGATAAGATAATATTTGAGTGAATATTTCGACATACTTTCGGATCAAATACCGATGAACAGATTATTCTTTTTTATTGGAAGTAGATATTTTGACACTGACGAGAACAATTTTGAGTGAATTTTTGACATACTTTCAAATCAAATACCGATGAACAGATTGTTTCAGATTTATTGGAAGTAGATATATCGACATTGATGAGATCATATCTGAGTGAATATTTCGAAATACTTTCAAATCAAATCCTGATGAATAGATTGCTTAAGATATATTGGAAGTAGATATTTCGACACTGATGTGATCAAATTTAAATGAATTTTCGACATACTGTCGAATCAATTACTAATGAACTAGAGTGTTTCAGATTTATTGGAAGAAGATATTTCGACACTGATAAGATAATATTTGAGTGAATATTTCGACATATTTTAGGATCAAATGATGATGAACAGATTGTTTCAGATTTATTGGAAGTAGATATTTCGACACTGATGATATCATATTTGAGTGAATATTTCGACTCATTTTCGGATCAATTATATGTATTTCACCATATCGATTTTATAGTGTTAAATAGTTTATATACCTACATTCTTAATTCTCAGCGAGGTAACTGCTGTAGTACAAACTTTAGTGTATTAGGTGCAGGGGTTAGATAAACTAGAGATCGATATCTCAACATAGATTAGATCATATTTGGCTGATTATTTCGACACAAACTTTGAACCTGTTGCTGATGAGCTAAATGTGTTAGATTAATTAGAGATCGATATCTCAACATTGATTAGATCATATTTGGCTGATTATTTCAACACAAACTTTGAACCTGTTCCTGATGAGCTAAATGTGTTAGATTAACTAGAGATCGATATCTCAACATTGATTAGATTATATTTGGCTGATTATTTCGACACAAACTTTGAACCTGTTCCTGATGAGCTAAATGTGTTAGATTAACTAGAGATCAATATCACGACACTGATTAGCTAGATCACAAATGGATAAACTTATTAGAAACGTTTATATACTTTTAGAAACAATTACTCTCTTAAAAGAAGGCCAAAAACTTATTGTCTGTTTAAAAATCTAAATTTGAAATCAAAACAAAGAGTGTACAATCTTCTTTCTTAGCGTCAGGTTGGAGATTCGCTCGATTGTTGCTCACAGAGTATTAAAAAACTTTAAAAGCAAATAATAAAATATATACTGAACCGAATTGTATCATGGCCGTCTATAGTTTATTAGGCCAGCTCATCATGGCGTTTATAGTTCAATCAGCTGTTCAATGTGGTCCTATGATATCCAATTAATGTCGCTAAAATTAATGGATAAAGATGGCGCGCAACATATTTTCTTCGGTTTTTATGCCATTGCACTCTTCATGATGGTTTTTTCCCCTTGTGCTTTTCATGATGTAAATTAAGGAATGTTCCGGATTATTTGCAATCAAAATTATGTGAATTTATTCATTATAATATATATAAAAGTGGTTTTTAACTGAACGAATTGCACAGCAGTGACAGCACCGGAGGCAAATCAGAGACTCGGAAGTTATTATCATATGATAATGATCCTTGTTAGGATTTAAACATTTCTTCTTGTGTTGTTTTGTTAACTAAGTTCTCTAGTTAGTTTGTTAATTAGGACTGATATGCCTAATTGAGTGATAATTTTGTAGCCTTCAGCACTGCCTAGGCAGCTAGGCTATAGATTCCAATTTGGAATATTTTCCAAGTCTATCTTGACATAAATCTGAGCCTAACTTTAGGAATTTTAGATCTCTGAGGGAGATCTTGATTTAATTCCTATGTTACCATTAAATTAGCTGAGGGTGACATTGATTTAATTCCTATGTTACCATTAAATTAGCTGAGGGTGACATTGAATTAATTAATTAATCAGACTGCAGAATATGGAACATTTTCCAAGACTCTGCCACAAATCTGAGCTCAACTTCAGAAATTGTATATCTCTGTAGACTGTGGGAATACTTGAATTAATTCCTATGTAACCATTAATTTAGATGTGGGAGATTTTGAATTAATTCCTATGTAACCATTAATTTCTGAATCTGCTACTGTGAGTGTGAGACTTGTGAGTCAGAGAGTAACTGTCTCTCAAATTAAAATCTCTTGACTCTGTAGGAGGGAGAGAAGAGACTCATTATGCAGAGTGGTGGCATGATACCATCCAGTCTGCAGAATATGGAACAAATCTGAGCCAAATTTTAGAAAATTAAGATCTCTGGGGATGATCTAACTGATTACTGATCTTGAATTAATTCCTATGTTACCAATAATTTAGATGTGGAAGATTTTGAATTAATTCCTATGTAACCATTAATTTCTGAATCTAGTCAATCTACTACTGTGAGTGTGAGACTTGTGAGTCAGAGAGTAACTGTCTCTCAAATTAAAATCTCTGACTCTGCAGGAGGGGGGAGAAGAGACTCATTATGCAGAGTGGTGGCATGATACCATCCAGTCTGCAGAATTTGTAACAAATCTGAGCCAAATTTTAGAAAATTAAGATCTCTGGGGATGATCTAACTGATTACTGATCTTGAATTAATTCTTATGTTACCATTAATTTGGTATTTTAGCTGAGGATGATTTCGGATTAATTCCTATGTTACCAAGGGGGAGATTTTGTATTAATTCCTATGTTACCATTAATTTAGCTGAGGGAGATTTTGAATCTGCTGCTTAGAGTAACTCTCTCTCATATTATAATCTCTGAGAGTCGGGAGACCACTCTGGAAAATACCTAAGGCTAACAGATGAATTTTAGAGGCTAATTGTGTTGTGATTGTACAGTTCCCATTAATTTATTATTGTATTTTAAGGTTTGCTAAACTCCAACAGAGTAATTAATCCATCAGAGAAGACCACTCTTTCCAGAGTGGTCAGGAGACACATTATGCAGATTGGGTTATCATTAATTTAGCTAAGTGGCCACTAAGGGAGATTCTCTGCTTCTGAATCTCCCTTCAGTCACCTGGACCTTTTGGATGGTGACCAGTCATTTTGCCCCCAAATTTTTTTTGCTGCATGACTCTTTCATGCCTCATGGAATCATGGTATGTCACTTGTGCCCAAAAAAATTAAAAAGCTATAAATTATAAATATAATGAGATATAGCAAATGTAAGTCCATTTCCCCCACCCAAGTTTGTAAATGACAAGATTTATACTCTACTGTTTTTTACTATAAAATGAATATACCTTATTTTGCTAAATAATTGTCATATTACCAGCAAAAGGACCTAGAACTACTTTGGACCTACCTAATTGTTGGTTGATTTATTTATAACATCCCTATTTTGAACCAATAATAATAAGAGAAACTATTTGCTGTGTGGTAGAAAATAATCTGAAATCTAAATATAACTGATTGAGAGAAAGTAGGAATTAAATCAAATATATTACACTATTGTGTAACTATAATAACTTTAATTCGGATTTGCATACTTGATGCTATAAAAAATGGAGTTCTAGATTCTGTTGGCAATATAATCTGGATGATTCAATCCCCATTAATTCACTAGTATTGGTGTCTGAACTTAATCCTTATTTTCATTTTTGCAGATTTGTGATCTCATAACTAGTTAAGTATATTTACATGTTCTTCATATATCTAGTTACCTAGCTACTGATAAGCAAAATATTGTCTACAGACTAAAGTGAGGTTGTATAGCAGCTGTTGATTCAACTTTTAAAGGTAATTAATCATTTAATTTTTGAATGTCAATTATGTCCACTACCTATCTAACTACTAAATACTAATATTTAGTTTTTTACTGAATCTTATCACAATAATGATATAATAGTTGAAGCATATGTTTTAAAATAATCTTCATATGATTAGGTACTTAAAATTAGTATGTAAAATTTGTAATTACTTTTTTTCCAATTAGAACTAGCTGTAACTAATAAATTTACAAAAAAATTGTATATATGTGCAATTCTCAACTAATTAAATTAAACACAAACATTGACAGTGTTTGATTATATCATTTGAAGATTACATAAATACCACAGAAGGGAAACTTTATTCTATCTAGAATAAAAGAAACCTTTTTCATTCAGTCTTTCAATTTATTTTATTTTGGGATAGGTACTTATAGTTTTTATTGCATTAACATATGATTTTTTCAACTTAGTAAAAATGATGCATGTATCTATGCTTTTCAAAAAAAACAATATCACTATATAATAATAACCAATAATTTCTAATATTTTGTCAAAAGCTTCAATTGAATTACATCGAATGTATTCATTTTATTATTTTTATATTTTCTTTGTATTTTAATGCAGTCGGAGCAAAACATTTTCATTAACATTGAAAGATTTTTTTCTAAATTTATCTCTGTTTTCAACATTTCAGAAGATGGGAGGCAATAAATGCTGTGTTCCTGGCTGTAACTGCTATTACAATCTGCAGGATGAATACACTTCTGTTTCCAAATGATTTAGACAGAAAGAATATTAAGGATAAATGATGTTCATAATACTGTTCTTTTGTTTGTATTGAAGTTGTAGAAATAAATATTAGTTAACTTTAACAGAAACAAATGCCTGACTGAAGGTATATGTAACTATTGTTACCAGAAACTTTGTCCAATTAAAAAAGTAGCTATTGTATACAAAACTGCTTGCAAAATGTTATTTTTTATTATCCCACCAGAATGTGCGTTGAAAATTATTGAAAACAATGAGAATTTTAATCCTAATAAATCCACAATAATAATTGAAAAAAAATATATATTTGAAACTTTTCCAAGTGGTATAACTAAAGAGATAATTTTTTTTAATTTTCGAATTTATAAGCTTTTAGACAAAAAAAACAGTTTGATAACTATATTTTATTAAAATAACGGATTAGCATGTATAATATGTCCATGAAGGGTTTCAAAATAATAATTAAAATCTTGTTGAATCAAACTTCACTAAGGAACTGAAAATATTTCATAGGTCTAAACTCTAAAGTATAAACAGTAAGCAACTATATTTTAAACTAAATAAAGCTGTTTGAAGATGACATACCAATTTTAAATGATTAATAGAAGATGTTGATATCTTATCTGAAAAGAAGTGGAACCTTTTCCAGAAGTGTTCTTTTTTTCATTATTCAACACTAAAAATAGTACAATTGAGAGGTTTTTTTGAATGATTGGAAGTCCTTTCAGAATTCAGACTAATTTGCAATTTAGCTCTAAAAAATAAGATTTAGCCAACATCTCTTCCACAAGAGTAGCCATATCAATAATGTATCTTGCAGAATTTGACTAGCATTATGAAAACCATTTCATAAAAATTCAACCTTCAAGTGACTGAAATATATGGGAGAAGGATATGACCAAGATATTTCAGCAAAAGTAGGTGTGGTGCCAGGCCATGAGTGGTGTCGATGCTTACTATGAATCATTTTTGAAAACATTAATCTGGAAAAGAGAACAATATTTATAAATTTATTCTATTAGCTATAGATACATGAACTAGCCCAAGAAATGAATTACTATCATTATGAAGTTGATTATGAAGATATGAAAATAACCATGATATTGATTTCATTATTAAGGTATGAGAAATATTCTATTATTAAATAATGAACTCAAGTTTAATCTATATATATATATAAATGATTTCTGGTCGTCTTTACCTTCGTCGGCTTCGTTCCTTGGAAGGCAGCAGCAAATTTATTTCACTTGATATGTTTGAGGACCTTAATTTAGCAGAAGTTCTGAAAAACATAATAAATTTTAGTATAAATAACTTAACATTCAAATAAAATGAATAAGGATTAATACATAATTATTTTTGAATCATTTAATAATGAAGTTTTAGGAATGAAAAGGGTAATACATATTGTGGCTAAGTCATGATGGTTTTATTATAAACAACTCACAGAGATATTAGATGAGTTTGAGCATAGCTTTTCAAGATTAGATGTAATACATTACTTGCAGTACCTTTAGGCTTTAACTACATGATTTTTTACATAGATTTCTGAAAAGAACAGTTAATAGAATACATAATGAACTTCACTGAGTTATACATTCAGTAAATTACCAGCACAAACAATTTCAAATGTTTTTCTATTCACTCTATTATTATCTGAGATGAATGATATAACTTATAGTTAAGCACAGAGAGATTCTCTAGTTAAATTTTTCATAGGATATAGAGTAGAGCTACTAGCTATATCTTTATTTGAATTTGATGGTTCCATATGAATTTCATCAATCAATAGGTAAAATAACATCTCATTATTATTCAGCACATCTATTTTCTTCTGTAAGTAATTTCTGTTAGATTGTTGCATTCCTATTTTTAGAATGTCTCTATTAAATTATAATTTTTTAATGTAATATGGGCTAGGCATCTTTTATAAATGTGAATCTCTAATTAGTATTAGTTTATAAACTTGAGGACCTCCTGATTTTACTTACATAAATAGTTACCTATACTATATAGGCTATACCATATACAGTATACTGAAAATAGTAATTAGGTACCTACCTACCCACTCCTGTCTCCTGAGTCTTGATTTGAATAGAAAGTAAAAAATGATAACTGATACCAATGTTGACACAGTTGACTGTTATTATATATATTTGATTGTTAATGATAAACAGATAATATTAGGTAAGATTCTGCAACCTTTTGAAGAGAAATTGTCTTTAAAAAAATAAAATCTTGGGAGACATATTAGTCATACTCTGCAGCCTGGCAGTAGGCTAGTCACAATAGTAGTGAGGAAACTGGGAAGTGGACCCATAATTTTATATTTGTTATCAAAATCTCTTTCTGACAGTCTTATCATATTATTTAAAACATTAATTATATAGCTAGGTACTTATTTAATATCTATGAAGAAAATATATTTGATCTGTTCTATTTTTAATTTTGGAAGATGTTTCTAGCCTAGCTGACTAGGGACTTAGGTATATGAATGGTTCAGTCCGTTCTATTTTAAATTCATTAATTTTAACAGTATCAGATAAAAAGAATCGGAAAAAAAAACTTCAGTCCTATCAATCATGCCTTTGGCAATATTTTCATTCCCTATTTACTTATTAGAACTATCGTCAGACCACTCTAAATTGGTTTAAACTGTAAAATAATGCGAGGACAACCTCCATTTTTTATTGAATCGCCATCAAGCTCTTGTGTAGGGCGAAGGTATCAAATCCCGGCCATTGCCGTATTCCGGCCTGGTAACTACGTAAACAATTGAAATAAGGAACAGAATAAAGTTGTAAGAATCTTATAGGAGAATTTGAGAGGGATCCAATTTCATCCACCTCGATTGGATGTTCATTTGGCTTAATTGGTTAATCAAAATTATTTATTTATCATTTAAAAAGCATATTGGGGATAATGAGAAATTCGTCTCAATTTACTATGACAAAACGTAAGAGTCAAGGTTGAAAGATACTTCGTTATTTTAATTTTTTTTTTAGCAAAAACATAAAAGAAATATTGAAAACGTATAAATGAAATGTTCCAATGCGTTAAATAATATTTCACATATTTTATAGTTGATTGAATCATTATATTCCATATATACATCAATGGTTGGATTATGGAACTCATAACTCATTTCCGGCCACTAGGCCGGATTATGGAATATTTACGACTAGATGATATGTCATTTCATAGAGTTACAGTAGGTAAAATAATAATATTGTGAACTTATTCCAATCAATCAACATATGATCTTTAATAAAACCAAAATCCGGCATATCAAAATATCTTCACCTAACAAATTTATGTAGTGGACGGTAACTGGGAGGCCGGATATTAGGATAGGCTGGTTTATGGGGGGCCGGATTATGAACAGGCTGGTTTATGGGGGGCCGGATTATGAACAGGCTGGTTTATGGGGGGCCAGATTATGAACAGGCTGGTTTATGGGGGGCCGGATTATGAGTAGGCTGATTTATGGGGTACCGAATTATGAACATGCCGGTTAATGGGGGGGGGGGGGGGCAGAATATCGGACAGGCCGGCCCAGCCAACATGTCCTAGTCGATTCGAAATCGGGTTGTGTCTAATTCGTTGGGCTGGTAGCGCATGTCGGTAATAGATACGACTTAAATTAGATATCTAACTGAATGTATCTAAATTATTTGACTGTTTAGAAATCTAATAAATTTCTACTGTCAGTTTCCAAAAATCTTCACTCTATGTAGTTAGCATCGTTTATTTTCTCTATTCAGAAATCGTTTAATGCGTATCGAAACAACACCAGTATAAATAGATATCTGTTATAACTTATATTATTGAATTCCGTTTTAGAATTATACCTAAAATTTCGTATGATTTATGGTCAATTCCGATATCTACCTAAATGTATTATATTACTGAATTACGTTCAAAATGTATTCATAATGCTCCGAATCCTGTGACATAAAATCAATAATTTATCTAAATCTGATATCAATTTCATTGCATATTCACTGTAAAATATTCGAGTGTCTCAGAGTCGCTTATAATATCAAACCAGAATCAATGTAATATGCATCCAGGATGGCCGAGTCCCAGACACACACCACTTCCCAGCAAACACAGTCCCAGGCAGCAAGGGTATATTCCTGGGATATTAAGGGAATACCCCAGGAATATATCCTTCTTTCCAGGGTCATTCCCTTAATATCCCAGGAATAAGGCTTGCTACCTGGGGTCCTGTCAATTATATTTCTAAACGGTACCACGTGCTCTACATTTTCAATGACGAAAAAAAGAAACAAAATAGGTCATTCTGTATCGTTCAGATACATCTTTAGATCACACTGAGAAAAATAAACAACTCTAATTGATGCACTCAGGTGCTTCGAGTTCACCTCAACTTCACTCTATGGCTTTGTCTCTAAAACGAGACACTTAATTAGTGCATCAAACTCTAGTATTGATGCACTAAAGTGTATCAGTTCGATGCATTTAGTGTCTCAGGTATAATTTTGTTAAAATGATTAGGACATTATTCTCATCATTTTGGCAAAGGACAAAGTTAAATTTGAGACACTACAGTGCATCGAACTGAGAATTTCAGATACCCTGAGCAGGTGAACCCTGTTAAATAATGCTAAATTCTCAAATCAGCTGTGAAGCAGGTGACGGTCTATTATGGAAGGCAGAACGAAATTGATAAGTATGACCTACAACAACAACGTGGCTGTATTTGGTTGATGAGTAATGATATCACAATGATGATACACTAAACTTTCTATAATGAGCCCCACCAGGTTGAAAAGCTGTGCAATGTGGGAATTCGAAGTCTGATTGAGATTAGTTACTGAAGGAATTATTTGATGAATACAATGTTGGTACAACGTCTGTGAAACTTGTTATCTACAATATTTCCGCATTGTCCAGTCGTCTAGTATCTGAAAGCAGCTGAAGTTTTCTCAATCTCGGCCTAGCTCGTACTCTCCTCAATTGTTTCAACCTGTGACTATCTGATCAGAAGATGCCGGTGGAATTGGAAAATTTAAGGTATGTCGCCACTGTAACTTAGCACAGTTTTATGCGATCTAAATTTTCCTTCTTATTCCACATTCAAAGTCAATAATAAAATTAAATTCTTCACTGTATTTAAATATTAAAACCTAGAAAACTTATTTGGGTCCGTGCAGTTATAACTTAGTTTTTATAACTGAAATAACTTTAATAATTAAAATTTCACGGATTCTAAATTATTCCTTTTTTTGCTTACAGTGTGGAAGATTGGATTGGGATAGAAGACCCGAATCGTGCTCCACACCAATACGAACAGCTGTGGGATTCGTGGACTGGTTGCAGGCCTTTACATTCACAAATCACTTTAATCTAATTCAACTTATAATAACTGTTCGAAAACCATTAAAATTATATCGTTTCTTATAAATCAAATCAAATTATGTGAATTATCTAATTAGTAAATAAATATAAAAATTAACTGCAACTAGTATAACTTCGTCCCATAATTTCCAATATACATTATATTAAATGGGAATAAATTAATTCAATTATTCCCATTTAATATGGATATAACAATGTGTAACACACTACACCCCAAACGTACATTGCACTATAAGTAATAAAGTAGAAGTTGGTAATAAATACAGATCGATATTTTAACTTTCTTCCGGAAATATATCTTTAATTTAGATATGTATTTTATATCGAATTATCTGTCTATATCATTACTAAAAGGCTCTCGTTTATATCTTTTGTTTTCTTTCTTTGAGTGTTGCATTGATCGCTAATTTAAAAATGCATCTGAACGATACAGAGGGATCTATTTTGTTTCTTTTTTCGACATCGAAAGAGGAGACTCGTAGAGCACGTGGTGCCGTTTAGAAATATAATTAACAGGACTGTGTTCACTGGGAAGTGGTGTTTCTGGGACTCGGCCATCCTGGATGCATATTAAACTGAATCGTTGATTCAGGTTTGATATTTTATAGTGAATATGCAAGGAAATTGACATCAGGTTTCGATAAATTACGAATTTTATCTCGCACATTTCGGTGCATTATGAATACATTTTGAATGTAATTCAATAATATAATATATATCTAATTACTGGTGTTGTTTTGATACATTTAGATTTTAGGTAGATATCGGAATTGATCATAAATGATACGAAATTTAAGGAATCTATTCTAAAATGGAATTCAATAATATAAAAGATATCTTATTACTGGTGTTGTTTCGATATGCATTAAACGATTTCTGATTAAAAATTAAACGATGCGGACTAGAGTGAAGACTTTTGGATACAGACGGTAGAAATAAATTAGATTTCTAAACAGTCAAAATATTTAGATACATTCAGTTAGATATCTAATTTAAGTCGTATCTATTACCGGCATGCGCTACCAGCGCAACGAATTAGACACAACCCGATATCGAATCAATTCGGACATGTTTGCTTTTGGAGAGGTCGAATAGTTTATGATTTGGAAAGGGAAGGAAATCAGAGAAATTCATTTATAAAATCATCTCTGAAAAGTCTATTGTTTTCCGTTTTTATTTAAACATTTTTTGAATGGTTTAATCAGTAGGTATTCGTTTCTGTTTAATAAAGATCAACAATAAATAATATCCCATAACATAATTTCAATGATCACATTTATTTCATAAACCAAAATAGTTTAAATAGATAGCTACCCCTACAAACAACGGTCTGTCGATTCGATGGAACAATCCATCGATTCGATATCCCAGCATTCGAATCGAAATACGTACGTTGTTTATAGGGATATAATTGATTCTCTACTTGAAAAGTTCAAAAGGGTACAAATGTTTATGATAAATCCTTACATATGTTGAAAAACTAGATAAAATTTAAATTCATTAAATTATTTTCTTTCTATATGAAAACTTTATTTGTCTTGAATTATTTCTTAAAATATAGGTATAACCCGATTTGAAAATTGCTTGAGCTTATCAAGTTAAATACTGAAATAAAAATAGATTACCATTGTGTTAATTGGTTTCAAATGGAAATTAATAATCTCATATATTTATTTTGTGAAACTTTGATTTTTCATGTACTTACCACGGTTATCAGTTATGCAAACATTAACTATTGCTATAATTAGCAATCAATTTTCTAGCTCTAAACATACATGGCCGTTTTTAGGAACATTGTAAGGCCGGAATTAGGGGCTGTACTGGCCGGATTAAGGGAGAAATGGATAAGCAAGAAATATTTATTAATAAATAATTAATTTAATATATAAATCATAAAACTGTGATTCATTAATGTTCGTTAACAATTTGTTAATCACTATGTAAATAAGGCTCACATTGATAGCCAGTGAAATTAAATGAATCCAATCTTTAGAGATCGGGGTCTCTTAAGTGGCCGGAATTTGATACAGTTACCCTATATATACGATTTTTAAATGGATTAAATACGATCAGATCAGTTAAAATAGCACTACTATAGTAATTGACTAATTACAAATTCATTGGTATAGTTTATTTTATCATTACATAACTATAAGTTGCTTAAATAGGCAATTTATAAAAAATAGACACAGACTGAGTTCGCGGTTTGTTTTGATTTTTTAGGACCACTTTGAACAGCTGTTATTTTCGGGAATCTGGCCTGATCAACTATAGACGGCCATGATTGTATGCGGTTTGCGGAATAATGATCGTAAACCTTAGTTCAATAATAATTTGTTATAAACTCATTTTTTTCCCGGAGCCTGGAGAGGACCTTTAAACGTTTTGGGTAAGATACGCACTACGCCTTTGAGGATTTGTGTCAATGACACGAACTACCCCTTTGATGCTTTTTGTCTGAAATACGCACTACTCCTTCGATGCTTTTTGTCTAAAATACGCATTACCCCTTTTATGCTTTGTGTCATTTTGGTGCGTTCCCGTGCTTAAGAACTCGAAGAACGTCCCTCAGTTCTACGAAAACCAACCGTTCCCGTGATGAAGAACGTTCGTCAAGTTCGTGGAACTCGACGACACGGTAGATAAGGTGCGTTCCCGTGCTGAAGAACTGCTAAGTGTGAAGTTAAGTGTTGGTACTGAAAGAAAAACTCAGTATTGGTACTAAGTGAAAATTAAGTGTAAGTGCTTGATGATAAGTTTAGAAATAAGTGAAAATTGATAATGAAATAAGTGAAGGATCTTTCTTTTTGTGGTGGCAGAGGTGAATACCTGAACGGGAAGTGAGGAGGACTGACCCGCTGAAAAGGGTATCAACTAAGCTACATCTTGATCTTGACTCGAAGAACGTTCATTCAAGGTACGAAGAACGGTCCCTCGGTTAGCGTTCCCGTGCAACCACTTCAATGTGTATGATTCCGTGGTTTAGGAATTAATATCACTAATTAATTAGGGATTCGGTCTTCAAATCAGAGAAAGATTAATTGAGTTTTGGAAAAATGTATACCAGAGACATGATAATCGAATGAATCAAGAGTGGAATGAAGAAAGAAGAATGAATTATGTGGAGAGGTATGGAGATGCAGGACTCATACAAACTGACCAAGTTAATGCAAATAGTGCTGTTGAAAGTTTTGTAGGATGGCTTACTAGAGTGGCAAATGGAGAAAGGTCGAATGTGTCAAATGATGAATATGAAAGAATTAGAAGAGGATGGACTGTCTCTGAGGATGTAGAGAATCATGGAGAATACCTGAGTGTTCACTGGATGCAAAATATGGTATTTACTGTACAGGAGGTAAAGAAACAGTTGAACAAACTGAAATATGGTAAAAAACCTGGACCGAATGAGCTGAAAAATGAAATGTACCACACTGGAAAACTTAAATTCTAACAGAGTTACTCCTAACTTCATGCATTCCCATTAGTG
>CANNZV010000771.1:0-221828 GCA_947561585.1 Caprella mutica
AGTAGGTACTTTGAATTATTGTACGGTTCCACATTTTCGATCACAGAAATATAACCTATTTACCTACTTATTTTAACTCTTTATTTAGTATCATGGATAACAATTTAAATAGAAAGTTACATAATCATTATTAGGTAAGTAGGAAATTATAAAGTTATAAAACGTATGATTAAACTATTTAAATCAGAAGTTCGCGTACCATCACGTACATAAGTTAATAAACTAGAGTATTGGGTACCAGTCTACCTAGGGTAAGTTTCAAGTTATCAGACGGTTCCACATTTTCGATCACAGAAATAGAAACCTATTTACCTACTTATTTTAACTCTTTATTTAGTATCATGGATAACAATTTAAATAGAAATTACATAATCATTATTAGGTAAGTAAGAATTTATAAAGTTTTAAAAACGTATGATTAAAATATTTAAATCAGAAGTTCACGTACATAAGTTAATAAACAAAATGGCTGTCAGGATGACGTGATATTCTTAACACTTGAACATGTATTGAACTGGTTAAATATAGAAAAAGTTATAGCTATTCAATGAATATAAGCAGAGTATTAAGAATAATGGTAAATCAAAATATACAGTATACCTAATTAACACAAAATACCTTTCTATTATAAGTACAGCTAATTGTTTTGATTTAAGATTTTCGGTTCTAGACATGTATGGGACAATTGTCTGGACTTGTACATGTTTTTAAGTATTTACAATTAGCCTAATATTTAAGAAATAATACGATCGGAAAATTTAGATTTGAATTTGATAAATTATAAAGCACTAGTTTAAACATTACTGTTCATTCAATTAGGTATTTTGAGTAAATATATTAAACTGAAAGAATGTACGTAGGTACTAGGGTAGCTAACTTATGAATTATCAATCAGTTTCACATCTTCGGTCTTATACATTCCTAAGAAAGAAACTAGCAATATCATAATTATTATTAGGTAGCCTATTTCTTTTGTTTTTATTCTTTAACCAAAGATGCTATTCAGGGTTTCTGTGAGACTTCAATGGTCTGGTTTTCTTTTGATTCAAAAGAGAAAAAGAATAGTTTTACGGTACCTAATGGTTACTGGAAATGTGGTAGCAAACTAGGTATGATAATTGATATTATCATTCTGTATACCTAGGTACTATCTTGCATTAAATAAATAAAATACTATGATGAAAACTGTAGAAGATGTTATCAGAAAAATATTAAGGTAAACAAAAACAAGCTTGCAATATTATGGTACCAGTCTGTCTGATTTTCTACTGATTCTTAAGATAAGAAGAAAAAGAATTTTAGAATTTGGTGGCAAACTGGCAAATGATATTAGGTACCTGGCTATACAGTATACTTAGACAGCTTAGTTAGCTTGGTAGTAATAGGTAGCTACTCTATTTTGATAATTAAATAAAATACTACGATTTAAACTGTAATAAGTAATAATTACACTGATTTG
This sequence comes from Caprella mutica, assembly GCA_947561585.1. Taxonomy (NCBI): domain Eukaryota; kingdom Metazoa; phylum Arthropoda; class Malacostraca; order Amphipoda; family Caprellidae; genus Caprella; species Caprella mutica. The sequence continues at coordinate 1,460 of CANNZV010000771.1, forward strand.
AACTTTTATTACTAGTTTTGAATTGTCCTGAAAGATTTCTTCCTAACTAGTCGGTGGAATTTTGTAATTTAACATACAGTGGCGGTGGCACAACTTAATTTTCCTGCTCATGGCGGTGGAATTGGCAAAAATATGGTGACTTTTTCGGTGGAATTATTCCTATATAAGGCATGTCGGTGGAGTTCCATGCACCAAATACAGACTGGCGGCCACACCAATGAATGCAAAGAAAGATTCTTCAGTTAGCCCCAAACCTTTGAAGAGGATGGATGCTGCGTGTCAGATCATCAAACTTTGAAAGGAAATTCATACTAATTCTGAGATCTACAAATCTTGTAATTCAAAACCATACTCCTGTTTTTTGGTTGAAGCTAGAGCATTGCGGTTTTTGCATTCGATACTCCATAATGATATCTTCAATATGATATTTTTGATTTTCGAATTTGTTGTAGAAAATTTTTTCCGACAAATTTTTTTTCTTCAAAATTTTTGTTTTACTTTTCATGAAAAAGTCGAAATTTAGAAAACCCATTCGAAAATCAAAAATCGAAGAAAATCATATTGTAGATATCAGTATGGAGAATCGAATGCAAAAAACCGCAATGCTCTAGCTTCAACCAAAAAACAGACGTAGGGTTTTTGAAAATAGTTCAAAATTCGAATAACTCGTTTTCTATGGGTCTAATCGAAAAAATGTCAAGAACAAAAACGACAGGGAATTCAATTTTATATATACATACAACTATTTACACAATAAAAAAATTGAGATTTCTTCGGGGACGGTCCCCTTAATTCCTTTATTTACATTAATTCCTTTATTTACATTAATTTTGCTACGAACAATTCTGAATTAATCTCTATATTTACACTAATTTTGCTATGGACAGAAGAAGAGATCTCTACGATTACAAACACTTCACCAGTTTCTGCAAACTGGGATTTTTTCAGATTTTTCAAAAAGTCAGTGGAATTTTGTGCACCAAATACAGACTGGGATTGAAATATGCTACAATTTGACCAGACTGCAGGAACTGGTAAACTGTTCTCCAAGAAATCCTCTATTTTAGATTCTGTTCTCAGTAAAATACATGTAAATATACGAGGAAATTAAGGATTGTTCGCACAGAAAATGTTGAAAATGTCCCATATTCTGCAGACTGGCAATTTGATTGAGGTTGTAATTTTCATAAAAATCTTTTATATTGTTATTGATTATCTCCCTTGCAATTTTTATTTTCACTTATGCAATCTTGATTTTCACTTCTACTGTCTTCTGCCAATTCATTTTTCACTTCTGCCAATTCATTTTTCATTTGTGCCAAATTGACTTGGAAAAGGTATAGTAATCGTCATTTTGATTTCAATAATCGGCCAGTCTGCAGAATAGGGGAAATTTGGGATATTCTCTGAGCAATTTTGATTCACTTCCTATATTTATAATTTTGCTACAAACACTTCTGAATTAATCCCTATATTTATTTACATTAATTTTGCTACAAACAGAATAAGAGATCTCTACAAACAATTTACCAGCAGTATCAATTTATATAATTGGCACACTCTACAATCTTCACCAATGTTTGTTAAATTCACTTTTCAGCACTGTAGGGGGTACTGCTCAAGAATAACTTTTGGTCATTAAGAAACCATGTTTTAAAGTGAGGACAAAGTCGCGAGTTTATTGGTGACTTTTGAGGTGTTAAATAAGTTGAAAAACGTGTAAATAAGGAGTAAGTCACACTCAAAATAGTCTCAAGAGATGCACATGCATCAGGCTTGAAGCATCAGGATGTTACCACTTACCAAGTGTAAAATCATCACTAGGAAGTCAAACTTCTCCTTTAAAGTACCTTAAATATGGCAACCTGACTCTATTTTCTCACTAAACTGGCAACATTCCTGCCACACTTTAAAACATGGTCAAGAAACTGATGAATGGTTAAGAAACATTGTCTATCAAATTTATATTATTTTAACCATTATAAAAAAGAAATTTATCCATATGATAAATATTACAAATATGAAAACTGTGAATATAACATTAACATGTTATTTCATGTTGTTATTATTATAGCAAGGAAGCAATATTCTTAAAGGGCCATACTTTTCAAAATTTAAACTGTATTTCAAATTGTAATTTACGGTGGGAATGGCATCCCGACATTCCTACCTAAATGTAAGGGAACAGTTTGTTATAAATAAATAAATATCATATTATATAGAACTGTTTGCCGTTAGTCCAATCTAATAGGAGTTCGTCATAACTCCTAATTAACATATGTGATAAATAATTATATCTGTCCACTAAGTATTTAATGTATGAAAACTTGAAAAAAGCTTATCTCCTTCCCAAAGAAATATACATAAACATATTTATAAAAAAAATTATAGTCTATTATTTTCATCAGACACACAACAAGAAAGTCAAGTAATAGTATACATAAGTTTAACACATTTAAATAGCATCGTTATCTAGATCACAAAATACGATATATGTGCTCAGCTAATTTTATTAATTTGATTTTATTGAAGAAATATTAAACTGCTGGTTAACTCAGAACTTTAACAGCTTACCGCTCATTAAAAAATATTATGTTTTCAGCAAATGACTGGTCTCTGGTTCACTAATATGTGTTTCCTTTAACAAACCTATTTCACTCTTCAGATCAATCTAAAATGTCCTTAGCTTACTCAGGTCCTCAGGGGCCTCCCCAACCCCGTCCCAGGTCCTCAATGAACACGTCACAGATTCAGAAGGTGAGATAGGAAATTTTGTCAATATATAGAAATAAGAAATGTCTAATATTTTCCCTGTGATAGTTACAAACTAGCTAAGTACAGGATCTTTTTTTTTATTTACAAATAGTGAATAACTAGATGGAAAATATTTCAAATGCGTAAATTTGATGGCATAAAAGTACATTCATAATTCTTTAAGAAGTATCATAAATCAACATTGTTTATGATGATACTCATTGGAAATTTTCCATCCTGTAATAAGTAAGAAAAAAATCTGCATCTATCAATTGGTTCATTATTGATAATTATTAATTGATTTACACTGTTTTTATTATAGTATGATAAATCTTCTAGGAAGGTATATATAATTATCATTTCTTTAAAATATATCACTTCTAAGTGTATAAATAATATTCATTCACAAGCAAACAATTCAATCTCAATTTTGATATCAAAACAGATCTATTTTGTAAAACTGTCTTATTTTGAAGAATCCAGTTGATAACCAAACTCATCCAGTTGATAACCAAACTCATCCAGTTGATAACCAAACTCATCCAGTTGATAACCAAACTCATCCAGTTGATAACCAAACTCTTCCAGTTGACAACCAAACTCTTCCAGTTGACAACCAAACTCATCCAGTTGATAACCAAACTCATCCAGTTGATTACCAAACTCATCCAGTTGATAACCAAACTCATCCAGTTGATAACCAAACTCTTCCAGTTGATAACCAAACTCCTAAGTGTTTAACACATATTTTGTGTCTGGTGTCCCTCTGTTTCACATTGTTTTTTCTACTCCATTAGATGCTGGATGAGAACTACCACCTCATTAAGACCATCACAGAACTGCAAGGGAATGGCAATCCACATGATAGCTTTCAGTGAGTACCTACAACTAATGTGTTATTCTATTGATTTTAATGTCACCTTCATTGTGTCAAAAAATTAGTGTTTATTCAATATCAAAATTATTTTTAACTTTAATGTTAACAACCATTTACAAAATGCTTATTCTACTTTACTATTGAACTACTGGATTAAAATATTCCAATAAGCATTATAAAAAACTATGATGACTTAGGACTATCAAAATACATTAGAGTTGATAGCAGTTTCTTCTACTCAATGTAGCTACTTTGAAAAGTATTAACATAAACCAACGTATTTTTTAATAATTCTCATTTGAATCTATCCATTTAGTTATTTGTTTAGAAAAGTAAGTGTATGATAATTGGTTCATAATTTAGCTATTGTTTTACAATTTTTGATTCATATTATTCACTCATTCCAATTAACTTTTGTAATAGAATGCTGTTATCATGAACTGTTTCCAATACTATCCATATAGCCCAAGTTCAAATTTCTTATAATCAAATTAAATGCTACCCATGCAAAGCAACATGACTCTATATGGTAGCTACCATATAGCTAAGTAAATGATAAATTTGAAATAGGATAATATTCCACAGCAGTTTAATTATGATATTAACATCAGGTACCAGCAGAACCTCCATCGCAACCTCATTTACTTGGCTTCTTTTGCCGATACTTCCCAGAACATGACTCAGCTGCTGCCGGTGAGTGAAAACACTAAATTAGGATGGTCTTATTAACTGTTTGAATTTTCTAGTTGTTAATATTGGCTTAATTTAACTACTGAATAACGGCAACCAAAAAGATATTCAACTAGAAATATTCATGTAGCTATTCATCAAAATGATTTAGAAGGTTAGATACTAGCTAGTTATATATAGTTTTATTGGGTAATTTAACTTTTCCTCCTTTGTACAAGATATAGTGAATGACTGCACTTTAAACATTATTCTAATGTATACTGTATAGTTATTTAAAATTTTAGTAGTTAGCTATTTTTATTCTTGAAAATTAAATAATTTTTATTCTCTTCAGCCCCCTATCCCCAACCCACCTTCCTCCACTGCTGATTCTACCCAAGGTGGAGGAACTCCCCCTGCTGGACCTGGAGGAGCAGCTCCACCACCAGTTAGCTCCTCCTACCAGCCTCCTCAGGCTCCTTACAGGCCTCCCCCACCACCCCACTCTTCTCAAGCTCCTCCCAATGCTGGTGGTCCTAACTACAGGATGCCCTATGGTGGAAGTGGACAGGGATATCCCCCACAGTCCTACCCACCCCACCAGGTGAGACCTGAAGTAAGCAGTAGCTTGTCTAGCGTGAGAAGTAGCTTGTCTAGCGTGAGGGAGTAGCTTGTCTAGCGTGAGGGAGTAGCTTGTCTAGCGTGAGGGAGTAGCTTGTCTAGCGTGAGGGAGTAGCTTGTCTAGCGTGAGGGAGTAGCTTGTCTAGCGTGAGGGAGTAGCTTGTCTAGCGTGAGGGAGTAGCTTGTCTAGCGTGAGGGAGTAGCTTGTCTAGCGTGAGGGAGTAGCTTGTCTAGCGTGAGGAGTAGCTTGTCTAGCGTGAGGGAGTAGCTTGTCTAGCGTGAGGGAGTAGCTTGTCTAGCGTGAGGGAGTAGCTTGTCTAGCGTGAGGGAGTAGCTTGTCTAGCGTGAGGGAGTAGCTTGTCTAGCGTGAGGGAGTAGCTTGTCTAGCGTGAGGGAGTAGCTTGTCTAGCGTGAGGGAGTAGCTTGTCTAGCGTGAGGGAGTAGCTTGTCTAGCGTGAGGGAGTAGCTTGTCTAGCGTGAGGGAGTAGCTTGTCTAGCGTGAGGAGTAGCTTGTCTAGTGTGAGGAGTAGCTTGTCTAGCGTGAGGGAGTAGCTTGTCTAGCGTGAGGGAGTAGCTTGTCTAGCGTGAGGGAGTAGCTTGTCTAGCGTGAGGAGTAGCTTGTCTAGTGTGAGGAGTAGCTTGTCTAGTGTGAGGGAGTAGCTTGTCTAGTGTGAGGGAGTAGCTTATTGTTACTCTTTCAATATCACATTACTTAATATAGTTATAGCTAATTAGTCAATTTTACGATTTTCTTCTAATTGTGACTTGAAATTCAGATTATATTCAGAATGCTGCTGATATTGACTTAGAATCTTTTCAATTTGAATTATGATTCTTTTTATGAATTATTATCAATAGATTTGTATCAAAATGGTGGTATTTTATTAATTGTTTTTATTTTTCAGTACGTCTCTCAGTCTAGCTATCCATCGTCAAGCGCTTCCCCCAGTGGGCCTCCTTCTAAGGGGTATGGACCACCCCCCACCTCAGCTCCCCCCGGTGCCCCCTACAACCCCTACCCCACTTCTGGCTCCTCCAGTCCCCAGGCAACAACCACCACCACCAACTCTCCTGCCACCACCCAAAGCTCTACCACCACTCCCCCATTCGCTCAGAACAACCAACTAAACTCCGCCAGTCCCCCCACTGACTACGCCCAGCAATCCACCACCCCCAATCCCCCCTCTGTCACTTCCTCCACACCTTCCACTTACGCTCCTCCTGCTCCTGGTTACTCCACTGCCCCCTCCTCTCAAACTCCTCCAGTCTCTGCTAACTCCTCCACCCCTTCCCCTGCTCCTCCTTCTTCCACCCCATCCCAATACCCCGCACAGGTGAGACCCTCCTCCGCTTCCCCCGTCCCCCACTCTTCCTCTCGCCCCTCTTCCACCCCTCCTTCTCAAGGCTACACCTCCACTCCTCCCCCCGCTGCTACTCCCCCACACTCTGCCGCTGGAGGAGCTCCTCCCCCACCTTCTCAGCACTACCCTCCATCCAATGCTCCTTACCACCACCCCCAATACCCTCCACCATCTTCTCAGTACCCTGCCTCTCAATACCCCCCACCCCCAAACCAATACCCCCAGCCTCCATACTCTCAGTCTTACGGTGCCTATCCTCCTCCCCCTGGGCATCCTGGCTACCCCCCATCAATGCCTAACAGTGCTCCCGGAGGATACCAAGGCCACACTTCCTCCACTGGGTATGGACAGTACCCCCCACCCCCCGCTTCTCAGTATGTCCAGTACAGACCTCCACCTGGTCAACCCCAGTACCCTGGGTATGACCAGTCTCGGTACCCATCCTACCAAGGACCCCCTGGTGGACCCCCTCCCTCTGGACCCCACTAAATTGTAGAGCAATCCAAATTGCCAAATTGGAATCTTTTAATTAAATGTAAATTAAAGATTTAAGAATTAGATTTTATCAACGCTTTGGTTTCTTGGACGTTAGGGTAAGTTGCGAATTATTGAACAGTGTTACATTTTTGGACATAAAAGAAAAAAAATATAATTTTCTGATATCATAGAATAATAAATTATATTTTTCCCAATATGTTCGAAACTGTTGAACTGTCCAATAATTCGTAACTTACCCCATATTTCTGTTTATCTCACTTTAATATAAATTTTTAATTAATCCTATCTGATGTTTGATATATTTGTCCAAAGGTAAATTGATTAAATATGACTAATTATTTTGTTTTGATTTAGGAATTAATTCTAATTTACCTCGTTATTTTAATTGGAATAACAGGGAAGTTAATAATTAATATTAATTATTTCAGAATTTTTTATTTATGGTCCAAATTGTAGAAGAGTTCAATAACCTGACTGTCATTTTAGAGTGGAATTTTTCTACTACTATAATTATTATTCGTTAGTTTTAGACTAGTGAGTAAGTTTAATGTAAAACAAAAATTTTTATTTCTTAAAGGCAAATTAATAGATCTAATTACTGTTTATTTCTAAAATTCTGTTTCTATATTCCGGTCAAATTTAGAAATTAAGAACATCTTAAAATATTTTGTTCTTTTATTATAATTTTACTTTATTTCTCTTCGTTAGTTTAACTTAAGGGTAGTTTTAAGTTGCATTTCAAATTATCTCAATCAATTGTACTCTTAATTAAGATTCGAATAAATTATGAATTACCTTCTCATTGAGTTAATTTCCTCTGGTATTTTGTGGATCTGGAAGAGAAAGGGACACACGCAGCTTTTTTTTAGTCTTTCCACCAGACTATTTATAAGCTCCTCCAACTTTTTTCACAAGACTTTTGAATTATATAAGAAAAACGTTATAATAATTATTTCAGTTGGTATCCATGATACCTGCAGGTACCATGGATACCAATTGAAATAATTATTATAACGTTTTTTCTTATATAATTCGAAATTCTTGGGGAAAAGTTGGTCGCACTGCGCGGATTTGTCTGAATATCACTTACAACTGATTAGCTAGATTCCTCATATAACTTAAACATTTATTTTTTTATTTTAAAGAAGCGGCGGCCCACTAGCGCTGCTGAAAAAAGACAGTTGCGACGAGAAATAAAGATAGGAAAGAGTTAACCTTAGTACCTATCCGATAGAAAAATATAGAGGGGTTCAATCTGCGGTCACATTTTGTTTGAATTCAGATAAATTATTATCAATAAATAATCCTGTAAATGCTTAGAATTACCATGTGTATAAGAAAAATGTAAATATCATAAAAAACACTTAATAACGTGGTACAAAGCACTAAGGATCACACCGCTTATAGGTACTGGTATTTTATAAAATACAAGGATTGACCGTGTCCTGGAATTATTATGGAAAAGAAGCGTATATAAAAACGTGCTTATTACGGCACTAGGACTTTACCCCGCTGCACCATTCTCCGCCAGGACTAATCCCCGCTGAATAAAATATTAGTATTTTGGTCTATCAAGGTATAATCTTGATAAAACAAAAAAATGATCAATAGAAGAAACGTTTTATTTACAGAAATACACAATAATACAGTCTAATTTTTAGCTTTGATTTCAGTATGTGTCCATATTGGTCGTTTTGATTTTAAGACGGTGCCTTCTTAAATTTGTAAATAATTAAGATATTTTTAAATTTCAAGCGTTATGGCAATAATGTCGCAATTTAGTCTAAGCAGCTACTATTAATTTAGTTTATTCCAGCTCTATAGTTATACATATCGTGAATTTATTGTTTTCTTTGCCAGTTATTATAAAAGTGGTGATCTATTTACTTCTTCAAATTTATACTTCCAGAACACTAAATAAATTTAATTGATTTGACAAATACTACAGGATCAATATCCTACAATTTTTTTTTTTTTAAATATTAGCTTCTTTTTATAGTGTTTTTTTTTATATAAAAGTAGTAAAAAGTAGATATAAAGTCGTACATTTCCTCTAAAAATCTACAATGAAAACTAATTATCGACAGAGTAACTACAAAACTTGTTCGGTTCAAGGAGTTGATAGTTACCAATTATTCCCATGCAATAATATTTTTAAAAAAATCCGAAAAAATTTTGTTGATGGCGACGGTAGACTTAGGCATACAATTTCACGAGAACGGATTTTTTTTGTCAAAATGATTTTTTTTATTGAAAATCAAATAAAAAATCTGATTATCAATTGTCTTCAGAGTTTAAATTTAAGAAAAAATATGAGGGGGAAATTCCGGCTGGGTAAAGACCGACGGGGAAAAGTCCAGGCGGGAAAAATCCGTTTCCCGCTTATTAAATAGGCTTATAAAAGGGTAATTAATAACAGGAATATTTAATGTATTATTCTATACAAGAGGTTAAAAATTGAGATACATTAAAATAAGAAGAAGGTTGTTATTATCATTCGTGACTGTTATACTATGTTTTGAGTATCATTCGAGGAATAAAAACATACGGTTCTCGACTTTAAATGATCACATTGAGGGGTTTATTTATAACTAGTGTATTTTCCCGTTAAAAAATAACGGGTTTTCAATTGTAATTTATTACCCGTTGTTCGGTTACTTTTATTGAATTGAAATCAATTAAAATTTATTTTCCTGCATGACATGTTACTATATTTAATAGATAAAATTCATATAAAGAAATCGAATTAGCTCAAAGAATTTAAATTGCAGGTGCGTATCATAGTTACATTCTTCATGTTTAATACCCGTAGTGTAAAAGCGGACACCAAACAAATAAACTCACTAAGGAAATTATTAGTATAGATGTTTCTTATTGTAAAGTGTTTATGTAACTTTTCCGCAGTTCTATTTGATTTATCTTTACTTCCTTTGTACCTACATATATTTTATTTCAATAAAGAATTAACCTACATTGATGCTGTAGATTAAATGTATATAACATATAATTATTCTCATATCAAATGTATTAAATCATATTTGATACGATCGGTGTTGCTGTAATTACCAGTTAGGGTAATTTCTTAATTATCGGTCAGTACTACATCTTCGGTCATATAAGAAAAAACAATATAAAAATTATTATTATTACACAGTGCTATCTAATAATTAAATAGCACTGTGTAATAATAACAATTTTTATATTGTTTTTTCTCATTTGTCCGAAGATGTAGTACTGACCGATAATTAAGAAATTACCCTAGTTAATTGTTATGTTCGACATTAGGTACATATTTATTTTTTAATTTGATAAATAATATGTTGAAGAAATGCTAGTTATGTCGTCAATTATAAAATTTATATCATATATGATAATATATATACAATAGAATAAGGTGATCACTACAGTGGAAATCCTTTATAGTGAACCCCTGTATAGTGAACTTACCTGTGAGGCTGTGAACATATTTAGTTTAGTCTGCCACAAATAACTACAAGTTTTCTATGAATAAATATAGGGTAAATTAGTTCTATTTCACTATAGAGGAGTTCTACCAGTACAACTCCTCTATAGTGAAGTCATGTGCAGTGAACCATCCTGATTTTTAGAGTCCTGAGAAATAGAAAAACCCTGTATAATGAATTTATTAAAAAAAGAAAGAAAATTTTTGTATAGTCTGCCATGAAAAGGCCAGTTTTCTATTCATCTCATAACTACTCTATAGGGAACTAGATAGTGGTAGTTCACTATAGAGGAGTTCCAATGTAATTAATATGCATATCTTTTTTTAGCAAGTTTTGTTTACCGAAAAGTCAAATTTATAATTTTTTTGATAATTCCTTATTTTTGCAATAATTTTTTTCTTAAAATCTTTCATATTTATTATCAGAAATATCAAAAAATAGGGAATTGAGTATTTTCACAGTTTTAATAATTAAATAAATATACTTCCAAATTTTAATAAAATATTAATTTTTATTCAAAAGCACATACTGTATTTTATGCAATATATTAAATACGTATAATATAAAAATAATTCCTTTTATCCTAAGATATAATTTGAATTTTTTCATTTTATCTAATTTTTGACGTAATAAGGAACTCCCTTTTTTTGGAATAAACATTTCCATATCATTGGCCATTATATCGGATTAATTTTATTGTGGAATATGATAGCAAACTATAAAAAGGTCACAACAAATGTTTTGACGTCGATCACAACTTCTCTAAATAAAGTAAAAGTCAATAAATTTTGTATTCCATTGAAAATATTTCCATAGTTTAGGATATTCTTTAAATTTTGTTATGTTAGAAAGTTCTGGTTTTATTCTTTTTTTGTGATAATATAATAAAATAATACATTTTCTCTATTTTCTTTCTTATGTGATCGAAAAAGTGGAACGGTTTTAAAACTCGGAACTTACCCTGCAACCTAATTTTCATTTTCGCTCCTTATTTTTAACCGGTAGATTCAATTTATATACCTAGCAGGTGTAGACTGTTTCCTGTTAGAAACATGTTAATTGCGGTAGAATAAAAATACCAGTAAAAGTAATATGCATTAGAACATTTCTACACCGTCCATCTTAAATTAAAATTGATAACTTCGTAAATAACTTAAACGGTACAATTTTTTATCTTTTATATAGTTTCTAAAACTACCTAACTGTCACCGGTGGCTAATCCTAACCAAATTGGATTAGGAAATGATGTACACTATAGTAGGTAATTGTCATCGTGAACAAACGTACGTACGCCCGTCTGTCCATCGCTGCGCAGCTGTCACGATAGCGCACGTGTTCTGCGCAGGCAGCCGTCACTTGAGGTCTGGTCATCCTATTACCCATCCGCAGATGTCTGGGAAGTGGTTAGGCCTGGAAACAAGAAGTCCTTTTAAACTAATTAAGTTCATTTGGTAGCAGTACTTTTAAATCAGAGTCTTGGAGGTTCCATCGTAGATATTCCGTTCTAAATTTTAAAGCGTTGGGCAATTTTCAAACTTATGTTATAGGTACTTTTAAAAAAATTTATTAATTTTATTTTAACGTGTTTTTAACTCTCCGATAGTCTTACACTCCTTAAAAATATTGTTAATGTTTGTTTTTAATTAATTAATTATAGCATATCATACTGTCCATCTATTATATAAATTTTAATAGGAAAAAATAAAATTTAATACAGGGTGCAATATGGGAAAATATTAAAATGAAATATATTTATATAGACATTTCAATGGCAGAATCTGTGGTTACTAACAATTGTTTAGTTAATCCATCCCTAATCTCATCAAACATGTTTAATACAATATTTTTTATCAATGGAAGTCTCAAAATCTAGGTTTTGTGTACGCTTTGTTAAAAATTATTCAGCTTGCGCATATAGCTGATGAAAAGAAAAATCAGGTTAAATAAATAATTTTTCTTTTATTTAATTTTCAATAGAAAGGGACACTTAAAGGCATTTTGATATAAATTAATATATAATTTATACATCTTTAAACAACATTATTAATCAATTGGATATTGAATAATAAATTTTCTCTAAATTTTATTATGTCCATTAACCAACCGGGGATTAATATTTTAAAGTAACCAACTGGGGATTTAAATTTTAAAGTAACCAAACGGGGATTTAAATTTTAAAGTAACCAACCGGGGATTTAAATTTTAAAGTAACCAACCGGGGATTTAAATTTTAAAGCAACCAACCGGGGATTTAAATTTTAAAGTAACCAACCGGGGATTTAAATTTTAAAGTAACCAACCGGGGATTTAAATTTTAAAGTAACCAACCGGGGATTTAAATTTTAAAGTAACCAACCGGGGATTTAAATTTTAAAGCAACCAACCGGGGATTTAAATTTTAAAGTATCCAAATTTCAGTCAGTCAAATATCGAATTTTATCCCGTTATTAGAAAAAAGTAGCGTAAGTTACATTAAAAAAATAGAACAATTGTCCTTAGCTAATCCCAATGTTTAATTCATGGCTAAGAAGTAAAGTAAACACCTACCGGATATTAGCCCACATAAAATAAAGTGAAAACTAATCACAAACGTTGTAGGTACATTCCTAAAATATTTCTATTTGTACATTCCTTTTCAAATATTAAAAGAGTGCGAGTAAATTCTAATAGTAAATCAGCATTATTGATTAATATATGATTACCATACGATTACCATATTAGGATCGTAGGTACTAATTTTTAAATTCTAAAGAATGGTAATCATTAGGGTTGTGACAATATGCGTTTCAAATCATAGATCTCGAAAATATTATAGACGGGTTGAATTAAAGACTATTTAATCGTTCTAAACCAGCGGTATATAGTATTTAACACCATTTCCTTTTATTTCGTCTATGATATTCTTAAGATCTATATGATTTTAAATGCATATTGTTACAACCCTAGTAATATTGAAGAAATATAAATGTTCGTCCAATATAATTTTTTTTCTATGTATTGAAATTTATAGCCCACCATTTACTTTTAAAAAAATAGGTCCATTCATTGAACATATTCTCCATTTATATTTTTACAAGGTTAATATTTTATTTTTATAATGTAACCGGTAATTGTAAATAGGATTATCTAATTTCAGAGATTCCATAGGCAGTTTTTAAATTTACATAAATAATGAGCTTTATTTATATTGAGATTACTAGGTAATTTATAGAATTAGGTACTAATTAGCATGAGGTAGTTACTAATTAGTTAAATATCATTAGGCAATTAGGTAAGTAACATTAGGTATGTAGTTACTAAATATTTGGTAAATATAATTAGGGAGTTAGGTAATCCAATCTTCCGACTTTTAGATTTTAGGGGCAATTTTTTGGGTTACAAATTTTAGAAGATCAAATTATTTGCGTGAACAAATTTCAAAGAAAAAGGGTTAAAATGGCGCCGTATATAATAAAAGCTATTCCTATCTGTATTTGTAAATGAAAACTTTATTGAACCATATATGTCTAATAATTTCTTTAGTTAAAGATATATATAATTAAAATGAATGCTGTTCGTTGTTATTGTATTCTATTTATTAGAATAATAAGAATATAAAAGAAACCTATAAAATTTATGAATTTAATTTTGCAATGAATAAAATGCTAATGCAAACTAAATACAAACTTTTCGTTTCAAATTACATATATAAATCATTTTTCATAAGAAAATAGATGCAGAAAAATACACCTCCAGTGTATATTCAAGAAAAGAACCATGCGCATTCTCACGATCTAATTTACTATTGACAGATACAATTAAATATAAATTAAAAACACTCCGTTGTATTGAAAAACCAAATTACGAAGCTGTTGTTGGGCGTTAGTTCGGAAAGTACTCCAGTAGTGAACATAAAAGATCCTTTAATAAAGATCTCCTGACGCGGTTGAAAACCTGAATAGTCAAATATTTTCCAGTTGGCAGCGTAGCAGCACAATGAGTATAGAAGTAGAGTCAGTACGTGTTATAAAGCGAACTGTGTGATTTGATGACGTAACAACTTTCAACCTTCAAAACTTGAAAAAAAAATTGGTTCGCATGCAACGCATCAGTGAAGAAAAACTTGTTCAAATCATAAGTAGTGTAAATTATATTAAAATATTGGTGAAAAGAACAGTTTAAAGAGCCAATGTTATCATTTGGAACAGTTCTGTTACAGGCATTTAAATAGTTTCTATCTACTGACGTCATCAAACCGCTCATTTGTTAGACGTTCGTTGATGAATAGAGTCTGCGCGTTCCATATAAAGTGAGTCTACCATTCTATTCAATGTACTGCGGCGGCGCCCGATTCTTTTCAGCGTTTTCAGTTTGTTGTCAGATGTGTTGGAGTGAGGTGATACTATCTGTGTCTCTGACTCTCTTTGACTGAACTTTGCTGCACGTTTCTTGATGCTTTAACTACATGTCTCGACAGTTTTAATATATTATGAGCTCTATCTGATAAGATCTAATATGGATAACAGTGGTAAGTATAGAGAGTTTTTAATGATTTATTTATACATTTTACTGAGCATATTATATATGTTTGGAGTATATAATAACTTTATGCAGTGTGCAGCTGCGGTAATACCAGACTAAACCATATATAGTAGCCTTCCCTGATGCATATCTTTATGAATTATTTAGATATGTTTTTAACTAGCTTGTAGCTTCTCGTTTGCTATTCATAGAACAGGTTCTCTCTGCATGGTAGCTATTAATATGCGGTTATATACCTACCTACTCAAATGAATCGCGCCGATTTTCCTAATTACGGTACATGCTACTCCCTCCTAGGGTCCTGTCCTAACTGGTTAGGACAACTATGCAACTATCAAGGGTCATCTTTTATCCTAGTCCCGTTTTTTATTCTCTGTGTATAATATACTTTATTCTCGCTACCTACCTAGATAGCTATCATTCAGATCTATCATAGACGGTATTTTTTGTTGATTTGCATAAACTATATGACATTCAATTTAGGTGTGTCCGTTACTTAGAGAAAACACGTCTGAGATGCGTGTAATTCATTCATTATTAACTCTGCATTTTTAAAAGAAGTTAGTGTTTTTATGAATAAATTATATAGCCTACCCAGTCGAGACATTCATTCATTTAATTTTACGTAGGGAGTTAAATTAATTTTAATGTGTTGATGGGGTTATAATGAATAATATATGATTACTAGTTAGACTTTTAAATATAATAGAAATGCAGCTAGGTATTTTATAGACAATATATGGTAGCTATAATAAATAATGAATGACTAATCTGAAGCCCTTTTTCCACTTTGACAACTTATAGTTGTTTAATCTTGGAGAGGATAAGTTGGATAACTACAGAATATTTTTGAAGGTCCTAATATTTGAAAGTCTTAATATTTGAGGGTCCAAATTTCCGAGGTACAAGTTTTTCACATTTTAAGTCTTAGTTTTTGACATTTTAAAATTTTGACATTCTATAAATTTTGACATTCTGAAATTTTTGACATTCTGAAATTTTTGACATTTTATAATTATTGATATTTTATAATTCTTGATATTCTGAAATTTTGACGTTCCAAATCATTGAATTTGGAACCTCAGTATCTTTTGAGGGTTTGTATTTTTAAGGTTTATAACTTTATATATTTATTATTTGTTTACAATTTTTTGATGGGTTCAAATCTTGGATAGAGAGACAATGAGTTTTTTCTTATTTAAAATATCAACCCTTGACGTAGGTATATCCGTCAAATAAGTTAATTTCTTGTTACCTTATTATTTATTATAAATTTCTCTTGAAGGATTACTCGTTTTCCTAGTATTCTACTTTACCAGTACCTTATCGTTAGGACTCCAGTACATGACTGTACTCTGGTTATAGCAGCAGCTGTGCACGAAATAACGACCGAAAACGTCTCTTAACTACCTAGGTACAGCAAACCATCCTAGGTACTGCTATTTACGAGATGGGATGTTGCCAAGTTAGTTAGATATCGTGAGTGTGTTCTTGGTTATTTAGCCGCTTCAAATTTTAATCATATAAGAAATAAACATTTTAAATATATTATCCTTATGATCGAAAATGTGGAACCGTTCAATATTTTGGAACTTTCCACAAATGTATATTCTTGATGTTAAATTCATTATTTTATATTCTTTGGAATGTAGAAAATAATTCAATTTTATATCAATAAATTTTCAAACCTGTTAGACAGTATAACTAACTGTATCTACTAACCGTTCTTATTAAATATTCAAACTGTAACTCATTGCATGGAATGTACCCCCACCCCTCCCCACCTCTTTCTTTCCCCTCCCCTTCCCACCCTAATATAATGTAGGGTTTTTTCCTTTGAATTATATAGCTACATCAAATAATCAATAGACATTTTCCCGCCAAAAGGACACGCGAGAGCAATGGGTCGCGCCAAAAATATATTTAAATAATTTTCAGTTATTATTTTTTGATTATTTATAGCTACCTAGCGTGAATTAATAAATTATTTTTATTTTTCAGACTACCTACTTGTGATTATGATCCATTTTAACGTATGGTCTAAAAGTGATAGTTAAAATATAATAAATCATAAAATAATTAAATACTTATCCGACTGATTACCCAATATAAAAATTAATTATCGATTAAATATTTCAACCAAGGCGTTACCTTGGTATTGAATTTATGAAATCTATAATTAAGGTAAAGCTTAGCTATCTCCTATAATTTTTCTGTTTGGTATATATTTATCTCCATTTAATATTAGAAGTTTATAGACTAGTGTCTCGTGCTAGGGTACATACCTAGTGTGTGTATCGACCATCTGGTGTTAGTGTGCATCACCCTTGTTTTGTTAAACTAGGTATTTTTTTAAATGATATGTCTAAAAACATTACATAGGGTCAATTCCACATGATTTGAAGGTTCCTCATCTTTGATTAAAAAAATTACTAAAATTGCTAGGTAGGTATATAAACTTTTTTTTTAATTATTATATTTTTTTGTTGTTATATGATCGAAGAACGAAGATATGGACTGTCCGATAATTCGGAACATTCCATACCGAGCTACATCTAGTTAATAATGCAGTATTAAATTTACTGTTAAAAGCTATATTACCTAGCTACTTAAATCTTTTTTGTAGTTAGACCACTCAAATAAATTTTTTGTTATCGGTGTTAGTTTAAAATATACAATAATTGAATTTAGTTGGGCATAAATAATTTTTTTTAAATGGTTGTCATATTAAACTACCCGTTAACTAATCCTGTAATTAGGCAATTACTCAAGCTTATTTCTTAATCCATAATTATATGCATTACTTCATTCCTCAGAAGATAAGAAATTGGGTACCTAGGTAGGTAATTGTTTTTAATTTGTCCCGGTTAGCGTTCATATTTTCTTGTTTTCTTTTTTGTTGTTCTTAAGAATGATGGCATGGCCTTGCACTGTCCACACCATCAACACATGTTTTCTCACTTTGTTAGTACCTACCTCATGTCTCATCCATAAATACAGGCTTTATATTTCACTATTTATTTTTTAAGTGCTTAATCCTGATAGGCACCAAGGACCATAGAGTTTACTTTACATGCTAATAACATTTTGAATAAATAATATATCTCTCCTAAGTCGACTTAACCAATGTTCCAATAAGTATGTATACCTATATATTATGTATATTTGTAAAAATCTTTTTGTGTAGCTACACAATATTATTTGGTGTTGGTTTATTTTACTGATTTAATATAAACTAGTAAAGCTGGGTCTGTAAAAAAACGTAACTTATTTTATTGGCTATATGATACCTAATTTAAAATACTAAAATGTACCTAAATGCTGTTTGATACCTAGTTTACGATACTAAAATGTATCTAAATGCTATATGTTACCTAGTTTAAAATACTAAACTGTACCTAAATGCTATTTGTTACCTAGTTTAAATTACTAAAATGTGCTTATGTGCTATTTGATACCTAATTAAAAATACTAAAATGTTCTTTGATACCTATTTTAAAATACTAAAATGTATACTAAATGCTGTTTGATACTTAATTAAAAATACTTAAATTTTCTTTGATACCTAGTTTGAAATATTAAAATGTACCTAAATGCTATTTGAAACAAAGTTTAATAATTAAAATACTAAAATATAGCTACCTAATTGCTTTTTCCAATATCTTGGTAAGCCAAAGCCCTAATTATTATTAATTACGACAGTGCCCCACTTCTTCCCCACCATGCCATAAAGTCCCCACCACATCCCTAGGGCTGGGGATTGTTATGACATTTCAATGTTCTCTTCTTGCTTCATTTCCGCAATGAATTTTTATTACATTACGCACCCACTTTAATTTCTAGTTATGGGTATCTAGCAAGTTGATATTTGATTATAATATTTAATAAGGTTGAAGATTGTATTTTAATAATCCTTAGAGATATAGAGAAGAAATCTACCTAAAAAAATTAAATAAAGAGTGCCATTTTTCGTCGGACCTAAGATGATTTTAATGATAGAGTAGACAAGTATCTAAGATGCATGTGTTTTATTTCTAGATGATATAGGTTAGGTGTGGAACCTATTTTCCATCTCATTGTGTGTCATAGACTTCTTCTAGCAATACAAAGTTTTTATCTGGAACGCAACTGTATGCACATCCTGTTTTCATTTTGAGTACAGCTGCCACGTCTGTAATTAAGTTTGTTACCGCTAATAGGGTGCTGTACCTATTTCTCCCAACAGCATTTCTATAATAAAAATATCTATAAAATTGCAGCCATATAGAGTGATGGCGAAAATTTGAAAAACCAGTCATAATGTTCTACTTGGTATCGATAGAATTAGCCTAGAAAATGTAAAGCATGAAGGAACCTAATTTAAAAAGTTCAAATTAAGCTTATTTATACTTAAAACTTTCCTTTAAACATTTAAATAACTAGGTAGCTCACTAGAATCTCTAAAAAAAAGATCAGTTTATATCAAGGTAGTGATAGCAGGAGCCACGATTTGACGTTGTAACTGACAGTTGAAATCTAGGTTCCATCACCTCCCCAACTCTGGAGTTCTCCAACCATAAAATTCTGCTAAACCCTCTTAATAACACCTAAGACTCTTAGTTAAGGTTGATTCATTTGAATGACTCGGCAGAAATATCCAATATTCACCCTCTTTGTCTACCACGAGTAGCTAACAGTATTAATAAATCAATAGAAACCGTTAGTCTGATTTCATTACTAGCCTTCACTTCACTTTTAGTGTACAAATTAGTTTCGTGGAAATTCATAATGATGATTTATTGCTATAAGACCAAAAAATGTAACAAGTAAAGTTTGATTGGTGAATCTATACTTTTTCTATATCCTATTATCAGTGATGTACTACTATCAGAGAAAGGAGTCACTGTGATGATGTACTATCAGAGAAAAGAGTCACTGTGATGATGTACTATCAGAGAAAAGAGTCACTGTGATGATGTACTATCAGAGAAAAGAGTTACTGTGATGATGTACTATCAGAGAAAAGAGTCACTGTGATGATGTACTATCAGAGAAAAGAGTCACTGTGATGATGTACTATCAGAGAAAAGAGTCACTGTGATGATGTACTATCAGAGAAAAGAGTCACTGTGATGATGTACTATCATAGAAAAGAGTCACTGTGATGATGTACTATCATAGAAAAGAGTCACTGTGATGATGTACTATCATAGAAAAGAGTCACTGTGATGATGTACTATCATAGAAAAGAGTCACTGTGATGATGTACTATCATAGAAAAGAGTCACTGTGATGATGTACTATCATAGAAAAGAGTCACTGTGATGATGTACTATCATAGAAAAGAGTCACTGTGATGATGTACTATCATAGAAAAGAGTCACTGTGATGATGTACTATTAGAGAAAAGAGTCACTGTGATGATGTACTATCAGAGAAAAGAGTCACTGTGATGATGTACTATTAGAGAAAAGAGTCACTGTGATGATGTACTATCAGAGAAAAGAGTCACTGTGATGATGTACTATTAGAGAAAAGAGTCACTGTGATGATGTACTATCAGAGAAAAGAGTCACTGTGATGATGTACTATCAGAGAAAAGAGTCACTGTGATGATGTACTATCAGAGAAAAGAGTCACTGTGATGATGTACTATCATAGAAAAGAGTCACTGTGATGATGTACTATCATAGAAAAGAGTCACTGTGATGATGTACTATCATAGAAAAGAGTCACTGTGATGATGTACTATCATAGAAAAGAGTCACTGTGATGATGTACTATCATAGAAAAGAGTCACTGTGATGATGTACTATCATAGAAAAGAGTCACTGTGATGATGTACTATTAGAGAAAAGAGTCACTGTGATGATGTACTATCAGAGAAAAGAGTCACTGTGATGATGTACTATCAGAGAAAAGAGTCACTGTGATGATGTACTATCAGAGAAAAGAGTCACTGTGATGATGTACTATCATAGAAAAGTCATTTCAAGATGCTAATTTATCAAATCAGTTTTCTAATTACCTATTATTTTCAAATCTTATAAATCTGTCATATACCGAGACCAATTGTACAAGCGTTCCAATTAGTAAAGTTACTTATTTACATACATGAAATTAGTAAAATGCTTTTAAATCATCACTTTTGCACTTTTCTTCTGTATACCTACCTCAGACTGTAAGTTTTTAACCGCGTGAAGTGTTAAATAAAATACTATCAACTGAAAAGAAGAGCTGGAACATCTCAATGGAACTAAAAAGAAGAACTGCAACTAAAACATCTCATTCATTCTCCCTCTGTTTGCTGATCGACCAATTTGTTATCATGCGGCAACTCTATACTATAACCTGCTGAGTGAAACTGTCAGACTATAACCTGCTGAGTGAAACTGTCAGACTATAACCTGCTGAGTGAAACTGTCAGACTATAACCTGCTAAATGAACTGTTAGACTAACCTGGTAGGTTCCCTGGAAGTCTGTGAATAAAACTGTCAGGGAGCTGGTAAACTAGTCAAAAAAGTAGGAATTTTGTCCTGACCAGATTACCAGCTACTTGACAGCATTCCTTCCGTTTTTTACCAACTGCGACAAGATTCCTACCTTTCCGACAAGATTCCTACCTTTCCGACAAGATTCCTACCTTTCCGACAAGATTCCTACATTTCCGACAAGATTCCTACATTTCCGACAAGATTCCTACCTTTACGACAAGATTCCTACCTTTACGACAAGATTCCTACCTTTCCGACAAGATTCCTACCTTTCCGACAAGATTCCTACCTTTCCGACAAGATTCCTACCTTTCCGACAAGATTCCTACCTTTCCGACAAGATTCCTACCTTTCCGACAAGATTCCTACCTTTCCGACAAGATTCCTACCTTTCCGACAAGATTCCTACCTTTCCGACAAGATTCCTACCTTTCCGACAAGATTCCTACCTTTCCGACAAGATTCCTACCTTTCCGACAAGATTCCTACCTTTCCGACAAGATTCCTACCTTTCCGACAAGATTCCTACCTTTCCGACAAGATTCCTACCTTTCCGACAAGATTCCTACCTTTCCGAAAAGATTCCTACCTTTCCGACAAGATTCCTACCTTTCCGACAAGATTCCTACCTTTCCGACAAGATTCCTACCTTTCCGACAAGATTCCTACCTTTCCGACAAGATTCCTACCTTTCCGACAAGATTCCTACCTTTCCGACAAGATTCCTACCTTTCCGACAAGATTCCTACCTTTCCGACAAGATTCCTACCTTTCCGACAAGATTCCTACCTCTCTGACAAGATTCCTACCTCTCTGACAAGATAGTAGGAATCTTTTCAGCAATATGGCAATCGTAGATTCTTGCCAGGAATTAGTAATTGATCTGCTATCTGTTAGTATACTCAACCATCCGCATCTCTATCGTTACACTAAAGTGCATTCTGTTTCTTTGAGAGGTTTCTAAAGTAAACCTAGCAAATAAACTTGCACTGTATTCACTGAGTAAAGTGTACAGCATCGTCACGCTCATTAGTAAAGCAAACAGTAAAGCAGACGAGCAAACAGTACAGCAGACTACCTTTTCTCCGCTGGTTAGGTCCGTACACATCGTATGTTATCTCGGAAGTGCCCACAGAGCAGTAAGCATAATGTTATTTATTGAAGAGAAGTAAATACTAGGGACAGTGACTTTGAGCCTCTGATGTAAAAAGTATATAACAATTCACTATTGTGCTATATACGTTTTATAGAGACGCTAAGTCTATTGTAACTACTAGCGCTCTAAAATAGGGAGGCTTAAACCAAAAAGTTTCACGATGAAATTCACAGTGTTTACGTAAGTTTGAGTTTAAAAAAATTATTACCAACTATTAAAAATTTCAAGAAAACCATATATAGACAAAATGTATAAAAAAATGCGAAATAATTATACAAAAAAATTATAGATACTTTAAATATTTAATTCCAATTATGAAACAATACTGAGTTTAAATCATTATAAAATTTTATGATTTTTAATTTATTTCACTAGTTTAATATATCAGTCCCCTTATTGTAAATGACCATCTCCAATTCTGACAGTTTTCCCTCTGAAATGGCAACAGTCTCTAGTGGCAACACTTTCCGAACACTTCTAGTCTCGAGTGTCACATTCCATTGACATTTTTTAAATGATTTCCATTAACACACTAGTAAAATGGTTTTCCTACTCTTTTACCGTGTACATTAATGTGGTAAATAATTTGTACTTTTAATTTAACTTAAATGTAAATCATCGACAATTCAGTTTATCCCCAAAAATAATATTAAAAGTAATATTTTATTTATTTAAATTTAGAACATATTGAGTAAAGTGATTGGACTCTATCTGTCCAACTGCCTGTCTATTCCCCTGTCCAACTGTCTGTCTATTCCCCTGTCCAACTGTCTGTCTATTCCCCTGTCCAACTGTCTGTCTATTCCCCTGTCCAACTGTCTGTCTATTCCCCTGTCCAACTGTCTGTCTATTCCCCTGTCCAACTGTCTGTCTATTCCCCTGTCCAACTGTCTGTCTATTCCCCTGTCCAACTGTCTGTCTATTCCCCTGTCCAACTGTCTGTCTATTCCCCTGTCCAACTGTCTGTCTATTCCCCTGTCCAACTGTCTGTCTATTCCCCTGTCCAACTGTCTGTCTATTCCCCTGTCCAACTGTCTGTCTATTCCCCTGTCCAACTGTCTGTCTATTCCCCTGTCCAACTGTCTGTCTATTCCCCTGTCCAACTGTCTGTCTATTCCCCTGTCCAACTGTCTGTCTATTCCCCTGTCCAACTGTCTGTCTATTCCCCTGTCCAACTGTCTGTCTATTCCCTGTCTAACTGTCTGTCTATTCCCCTATCCAGATCACTCCTGTCCAACTGTCCATGTTATCTCTCTTTTTATCATCTAATTTGAATAGCTAAATAATAATTATCATGTCTAACAACTCCACGCTGTTTTTTAATGTAATATCATTACTATATAAATGCCTTTAAAATGTTTCTAGATTTGTATTCATAAATGTTTAATATTGTTGTGGAGGGTGTAAAATATTTATATTTATAAGTGTATGCATATTAGCTAGGTATAGATAGTAATTTTCTATTTTCAATTACTGAAATATATATTTTTTATTGTGCTGAAGTTATTTTCTATTTATTTTGCTTAGGGTTTAATTTCTATTTAATTTCTTACCATAATAGCCTTTAGATCATTTTCTATAGTTTTTATAACCCCTATCTAGTATACCGAGTCAAAAACTTTTCCTCTTTTTCTGAAAGGCGTAACGTACGTACGAAACACAAACACAATTATATTTATAATATTTATATTTCTACTTGTATTTAATAATATTATTTGTATATATTATGTGTTCATAGCATCATTTTCTCTGTTAGCATACGTTCTTATTTTCTTCCGTATGTTGTTCATTGATTTTCCTTCGTATTGATTGTTAATTAGCGAACTAACCGTTTTTCCGTAACGGTTCACACGGTGAAATAAACAGTTCACTGTTTTTCCTGTTTGTGAGCTTTACTTAATTTATATTTTTTCAAAAAAATACATTCACACAAAAATAGTTTCATTATCCAGTAATTTTCAGTGTTCAAATACGTCATTAGTATCCATTAAACTAGTTAAAATTGGTATGTGGATACCAGCACGCGCTATAGTATCCATTATCCCCAAGGTATCCCATTCAAAGCAGCATACCCCGGTAGGTAGGTTAGTATCCGCGTCATCGCGTCACTTACGGTCGATATGTCGCAATGGTCCGTCATTTCCGGGCCTCTTAACCGTCAGCCCGTGGGCTAGATTATTATCCCGATGGCTTGCGGTAAGCCCCTAGTTATAACCATTGGAAATTATTATCTACATAATCGTCTGGTAGCATTTTAAAGGAGATGCAACCAACTGATATTCTGCAGAAATGTTATAGGGGTAAGTTCCGAGTTATCGAGCTGTTCCACATTTTCGATCGCAGAAGAATAAATTGTATGAAAATTGTTATTTAATTTGGTATATCCTTCGCTAAATAGTGAAAGGAAAGTTATTTTTGATCTATTTATTTCATTATCTAGGAACCATTTGATCAGATTTTCGGAGCAATCTGTTCCAAGGTCAAGGTCAAAATGAACATTAAAATGTACCGGCGGCGAAGGTATGCGCTCAACGACTGCAGGTCTAGTTCTAAATGGTATCCATGGTACCTGCAAGTATCGTGGATGCCCATTAAAATATGATGAAAAATAACTTATATTCTTTTTCATTTATGTTTCAGAATAGTGAATCGTCGGCAACTCGATTGATTGCTATGATATACATTATATACATATTTATGTATTGTATATCTTAACTGCTTCTCATAATTTGAATTGGTATATTTTGATATATGAAATCATATTACCTACGTATATATCTTACAATAACCATTCTCCAGATATCTGAATGTTTGCCCCATTATTGTCAAGAAACGTGATCGCCATTCATAAAAAAAACAATGGGGGTAGGTATGCATTATAAAACAGTACAATGAATCTTTATACCAGCTCTGCGAATATAAAGCTCTAACGAATAAAGTTACGTCAGTTCTAACGAATAAAGCTCTTTATCTTACGAATAAAGTTCTATATCTAACGAATAAAGCTCTATATCTAACGAATAATGCTCTATATCTAACGAATAAAGCTCTATATCTAACGAATAAAGGTACGCCAAACCTGAGAATAAAGCTAATACTATACGTATATTTTTAGAATAATCTCAGACTAAATAGATTTAAATCTCCCATAATAACTGGCAAATATCTACCTACCTCTAAGTAGTCTTACCTCTAAGTAGTCTTACCTCTAAGTAGTCTTACCTCTAAGTAGTCTTACCTCTAAGTAGTCTTACCTCTAAGTAGTCTTACCTCTAAGTAGTCTTACCTCTAAGTAGTCTTACCTCTAAGTAGTCTTACCTCTAAGTAGTCTTACCTCTAAGTAGTCTTGCCTCTAAGTAGTCTTGCCTCTAAGTAGTCTTGCCTCTAAGTAGTCTTGCCTCTAAGTAGTCTTGCCTCTAAGTAGTCTTACCTCTAAGTAGTCTTACCTCTAAGTAGTCTTACCTCTAAGTAGTCTTACCTCTAAGTAGTCTTACCTCTAAGTAGTCTTACCTCTAAGTAGTCTTACCTCTAAGTAGTCTTGCCTCTAAGTAGTCTTGCCTCTAAGTAGTCTTGCCTCTAAGTAGTCTTGCCTCTAAGTAGTCTTACCTCTAAGTAGTCTTACCTCTAAGTAGTCCTATCGATCTCATTGTTATTTTTCTTCTTGTTGTTCTCTGCTAAATGTTGTCCGTAACTCAATACTCTTAAAGCTCCTCTACCAATTATATGGTAGGTACTGTGCCATGGGAAAATATCTCTCTAACTGCCCTGTAGATAGGGTTACTTACGAGTTATCGCACGGCTACACATTATCGGTCTCGTAATGAAAAGATTATAATTGTTATTTAAATTTATTTTGGTTAAAATAAAATAAAATAAATATAAAAGTGATATAATGATGTTTTTATTACGTGTTCGAAAATGTGGAACTGTACGATAACTAAGAACTTAGCCTACTTACGAGGCTATCATATTTTTATATGGCTAATAAAAGGACATTATGTTTAATAAAATAACATTATTGTTGTGGTCTTGTGAACCTTTGTGTTAGCAATAAAGATAAATATCATTTAGTTCGTACGTAGGTTGCTATGTAAATATCATAGTAGGGTATGTTCTGAGTTATAGAACGGTTTCACATTTTCGATAATGTAAAAAATGTATACTTATAATGTAACTCGTTATTTTTTAATAAAAAGTTAAAATAATTAATATTTTTTTATGATCGATAATGTGGAAATGTGCGATAACTTATAACTTACCCTATAGTTTAAGCTATTTATTTGAAATTCTTTACTAAATTATAATAATGATTATTTAATCATTATTATTTATGGTGCACAAATGGTGAGTCTTGACATAAATGATTAGTTGGAATGTTCTGTTAATTAAGATAGAGATAAAATCTCTCGCAAGCTTCTAATGATATGTTGTAGTATTTAATTCATTGTTTGAAGTTTTTACCACCCATATAAGTTTTCTGCGGAGATATCGCGTGCTTTTTTAGCTTTAAAAATACCCATTCAATATAATTTATGTTTGTGTATTTCCAAATAGTTGTATGATTGTTTGGAATATTTTTTGTATGTTGACGGCTCCTTTCACGAAGAACGTAGTTTGTTTTCTCGCTTTTTATCTATTGAATGTTATTATACGTTCACAAAAATATATTTGAGTGTACAAAGAACCTTGGTACGCAATGTGCACTTTTTCTTGACTGTTCAATATATTTTTTGTGTTTCAATGAATGGAAGTATGAAAGAATTTCATAAGGTACCTACTTAGAATATTTTTTTTAATGAAAATTAAAAAGAATAAGACTGAAGAATGTGTGAATGGAGCAGTTAGTAAATCTGTTATGTTTATTAAACGTTCATTGTATTTCTCTCATTCCGAATGTTTTTACAATTCACCGCAACAATCCAACCATTGTTCAGATTTAATCAGGAAATGACGTTTGTTATTGTTCTTTTGCAGGTAAAAATGAACCGCACACAATGATCTCAGTAGCTAACAAGGGACAGTCAACCCCCCACATCGTGAAACCTCAGCGGTGGGACCACCAGGGGCGACCTACAACCACAATCACACCTCTCCGGCAACACCCCAACTCTAAATCTGTGTTGGAACTAGTGCAGAGATTTCAACCGGTGGAAAAGACTGATCCCAATTCCCGTCTGTTAACGGTTGAAACTGACAGTGTTAGTTTCTTCAACAAGTCTTTCCCCTGTCTGCCGTTCATCAGCACCTTCTCCACCCCCGTACAACCTCGGTATCAGCGACTGGTATCGGAAGAAGATGTTCTACAATGCCCCTACGCTATCAAGAACAGGTCGCCTGATTCTGGTTATTCAGATTCAGGAGAATCTAATTCCGAGAACCTTTCCGAAGTAGAACTAGTTTCTCCAACAGAATCACCTAAGAGTAATTTAATCGTAAAGAGCGTACCCAGTACGCAAGTTAGTAATCCTAATTATGTTCTGCGCAAGCGTAAAATCGCCCACCGGACACTTTCGTCGCACTGCAATTGTACCAGATGCCGAAGAAAATCTATCAATTCTGGAAACAGTAGTCTAACTGTTAATGAAATTAGTTTGAATAATAGAAAAAGCTTACACGGTGTTCCTAAATCTAGTGAAAAGAATTTGAATATTAATAACTTTTCCTGTGAAACTAGTGACCATAAAATAGTGTGTTCTAGTCCAAGTGGTTTAGAAAATAGGCACGTAAGTGCACTTACCGCTATGAATAAATCAAGCGAATCTCGTGATATTCAATTGAAATTAATGTTTCCACACTCTCCCGTAAGTTCTACACATTCTTCATTCAGCGCCTCCCACTCTCCCATAAATTCTTCATTCAGCGCCTCCCACCCTCCAATCAGCGTCTCACATTCCCAACTCAGCGTCTCACATTCCCAACTCAGCGCCTCACATTCCCCACTCAGCGCCTCACATTCCCCACTCAGCGCGTTACAATCTCCACTCAGCGCGTTACAATCTCCACTCAGCGCTTCACACTCTCCACTCAGCGCTTCACACTCTCCACTCAGTGCTTCACACTCTCCACTCAGTGCTTCACACTCTCCACTCAGTGCTTCACACTCTCCACTCAGTGCTTCACACTCTCCACTCAGTGCTTCACACTCTCCACTCAGTGCTTCACACTCTCCACTCAGTGCTTCACACTCTCCACTCAGTGCT
Organism: Caprella mutica; assembly: GCA_947561585.1. Classification (NCBI taxonomy): domain Eukaryota; kingdom Metazoa; phylum Arthropoda; class Malacostraca; order Amphipoda; family Caprellidae; genus Caprella; species Caprella mutica. The sequence continues at coordinate 30,055 of CANNZV010000771.1, forward strand.
TCACACTCTCCACTCAGTGCTTCACACTCTCCACTCAGTGCTTCACACTCTCCACTCAGCGCTTTACACTCTCCACTCAGCGCTTCACATTCTCCACTCAGCGCTTCACACTCTCCACTCAGTCCTAATAGCGCTGTAAATCCAATGCGTGACGTCATAGCTGAGCATGGAGGTCAGGGTCACCAATTCTCATCTTTTTCTGATCGGCTGGACTCTGTGAGGTGAGTTACATTAGTTCTAACTGCCTATAATTTAGACTGTCTAATTCATCTTATAGTTTATATTAGCTCTACGGCCCGCTTCACACTTGCGTTTTTTTCAATACCGCGGGAAAGAAACTCTTCATAAAATGTGTTCACACTCGCTTTTTTTTAACGCCGAAGGGAAAATTTAATGTAATTTTTCCTTCAGCGATAAAAAAAAATACGCCAAGTGTGAACACATTTTAAGAAGAGCTTTATTTCCTGCGGTGTTGAAAAAATGCAAGTGTGAAGCGGGTCTAAGTGCCTATAACTTAGTGGCTAAATCATCTCGTACATACGTCGGAATAAATGACCTTGCCTATGCTTTGTCGTAACTTTTTCTGGTAGATTCCGATAGGTAGGTAGCTGCACGATCTAATTTCTAAAGTCTAGATTTATTGTTTAGGTAGCTACCTAATATTGGGTTAATGTACCTAGAAAATATCTGCACCTGATATAATGACCTAATTTATTTGTTTAAATTGGATTATTTGTACGATGATTTATAGATCTTTTCTAGATACTGCAAGTTCGTATGGATTTAATTAGGTATATAAGCTAGGTAGGGTGTTTTCTGAAATATTGATCTGTTTCACATTTACGATTTTTGATTAAAAATTTGATATAGCTGCTATTCAAGAATATGTAAACTAATGTATTTTATTTCGTATCCATGATACCTGCAGGTGTCATGGATACGAATTTAAATACTTGATAAATTATATATAGGTTTTCTTAAATGATGGAAACTATAGAACAGCTCTATATCTCAAAAATCACCCTAGGTAGTCTATTGTAGTTTCATCTGACCTGTTTCTTCTAAAGCTCTTACCCAAAGTATGTGAGTATAATGCTAATAGTCTTATGCCGTTAGAAGGCCATCAGTCGTGTCCATTGATCAGTCCGTTAATCAGTTGTCAATGTGACAACACATTTCTGCCTACCAAAGAAACTTTTTAACCTAAGCAGTTGTTCAAACATCCGACCGGTAGGTACCACCCGTGGCTAACCTTTAAATAGAACAGTTACGCTTTTACGGCACTTGGAGTTACGCTTATACAGCACTTGGAGTTACGCTTTTCCGGCACTTGGAGTTACGCTTTTCCGGCACTTGGAGTTACGCTTTTACGGCACTTGGAGTTACTTTTTTACGGCACTTGAAGTAACGCTTTTACGGCACTTGAAGTAACGCTTTTACGGCACTTGAAGTAACGCTTTTACGGCACTTGAAGTAACGCTTTTACGGCACTTGGAGTTACGCTTTTACGGCACTTGGAGTTGCACTTTTACGGCACTTGGAGTTACACTTTTACGGCACTTGGAGTTGCACTTTTACGGCACTTGGAGTTGCACTTTTACGGCACTTGGAGTTGCACTTTTACGGCACTTTGAGTTGCCGCCTGTGCGGCAAATTTTTTGATGTAAAACATATTTTTGATTCTTAAAACGAGAATAATTAATAATAAAATCGATTTAATTCAGGTTAGCGAAACATTTTTATTAATTAATATAATTTTTTATTTGATTCATTGTTATAGTCGCACAATACGATTAGTTTTATATTATGGTCGTATTTTTCTAAAGATGATCGCATAAAACGATCAGTTTAGGATATTATCATTTTACCAACTTCCCTGTATCTTACCACCAATAATAACAATTCGAACTATTTCAATGTTGCATAAGAATTCAAGGCTCTGAGTTATCCCCGCGGCGATCCACATTCCTTTACCCACTTACCGACCACGGCAGAGTATTCGAACATAATTTAATGGTATAACAAATATGTGAAAAAATGCGAATAGCAATTTTGATGCAAATAATTTAAAATATTTTAATTTGCCTTTATTTTAATTGGTATCCATGATACCTGCGCGTATCATGGATACCAATTAAAATAACTTATTAAATAATATATTTTTATAATTATCGAAGATGTGGAACCGTTCGATAAGTCGGAATTCACATATTCAAATATATTTAATATTTTCCTGTACAACATATATTTCTAATTAGCAATTAACTGTAAGAGAAAGATTTATTATTTTAATTTTAAAGTATTTAAATTTAAAAAATATCCTTTCATTAAAAGTCTAAAAGTTATCTAATTGGTCATTTGGAAAATGTTTTCCCCATTATAGTGTAAGTTACGAATTATCGGTCAGTTTCACATCTTCGGTCTTATAAGAAAAAACGATATTATAATTGTTATTTTATTTTAATTTTAATATCATTTTTTCTAATATGACCGAAGATGTGAAACTGACCGATAATTCGTAATTTACCCTAGTTTATTTCCCCACTCACCGTTTTACCCCATCCTTATAGTTATTTTTTACCATTTACCCCAAGGTCTAGGGGCTATTTTCCCACTAAAGACTGCAATAACATCCTACTAATAAGGAATTGCTTAAACAAACAAATGAATAATAATTATTAATGTGGTTGGTTTGTAGTAAACATTATAAATTAGAACTATGTAAATAGGCATAGTGTAAATAATATAATATTTATAATGATAATTCCTCATGTTGGTAGGGTGTAATCTTTATCATAGACAGTTTCACATTACCGTTCAATACACTTTTTGATGTTATTTTTTTGTTAAATAGTTAATTATTTTTTATTTCTTGTTATAAGAAATAATATGAATGAAAAGGACGGTGATGATGAACCTGTTCGGCAATGTGGTTTTTACCCACTGATGGAATGGTCCCTCTCCCATCTAATACCTAACCTCCACCCGCTTTCTCCCCCCAGTTTCCCCCCATCCTCCCGGTGGATGTCTGAGCTGAGGTGGCAGACAGACACAGAGTGCCTGAACACTCTACAGAGCAAGAGTCTGATGCCTGACAGACTGTCAATACAGAACCTACCTTCACCAGCTGCTGTCATCAAGGAAATCACCAGGAGAGCTGCCAGGGTCTCCTCCAGTTACACCAGATTGTGTTTGTGAGTTATTAGTTATATTCATTGGAATATTTGAATATTCAATTAAATATTTAAACATTCAATGGAATATTTGAACATTCAATGGAATATTTGAACATTCAATGGAATATTTGAACATTCAATGGAATATTTGAACATTCAATGGAATATTTGAACATTCAATGGGATATTTAAACTTTCATTGGAATATTTGAACATTCAATGGAATATTTGAACATTCAATGGAATATTTGAATATTCAATGGAATATTTGAACATTCAATGGAATATTTGAACATTCAATGGAATATTTGAACATTCAATGGAATATTTGAACATTCAATGGAATATTTGAACATTCAATGGAATATTTAAACTTTCATTGGAATATTTGAACATTCAATGGAATATATGAACATTCAATGGAATATTTAAACATTCAATGGAATATTTGAACATTCAATGGAATATTTGAACATTCAATGGAATATTTGAACATTCAATGGAATATATGAACATTCAATGGAATATTTGAACATTCATTGGAATATTTGAACATTCAATGGAATATTTAAACATTCAATGGAATATTTAAACATCCAATGGAATATTTAAACATTGTGGAAAATATTCCAATACCTCAATCTGTTAATTGGCATCTCCTCTTCTACCCTCTATTATCTCCCCCCCCCCCCCCATCTAATCCCCTCCCCCCTTCACAGCTCCATGGACCACAGCAGCTCCATAGACTCCACCCGGTGTCGCACTCTACTCGGGTCCGTAGCCTCCTTCCTCAAGTGGTCCGAAGTCGTGACACACACCGGCATTAGGGTGAGAAAGGGGGTAACAAATAGTGAGGGTAAAGAGAATTGGGGTAATCAATAGAGAGGGTAAAGAGAATTGGGATAATCAATAGAGAGGGTAAAGAGAATTGGGGTAACAAATAGAGAGGGTAAAGAGAATTGGGGTTACAAATAGAGAGGGTAAAGAGAATTGGGGTAACAAGAATTGAGGGTAAAGAGAATTGGGGTTACAAATAGTGAGGGTAAAGAGAATTGGGGTAACAAATAGTGAGGGTAAAGTGAATTGGGGCAACAAGAATTGAGGGTAAAGAGAATTGGGGTAACAAGAATTGAGGGTAAAGAGAATTTGGTAACAAATAGAGAGGGTAAAGAGAATTGGGGTTACAAATAGAGAGAGTAAAGAGAATTGGGGTTACAAATAGTGAGGGTAAAGAGAATTGGGGTAAGCAATAGAGAGGGTAAAGAGAATTGGGGTAAGCAATAGAGAGGGTAAAGAGAATTGGGGTAACAAATAGAGAGGGTAAAGAGAATTGGGGTTACAAATAGAGAGGGTAAAGAGAATTGGGGTTACAAATAGAGAGGGTAAAGAGAATTGGGGTAAGCAATATAGAGGGTAAAGAGAATTGGGGTAAGCAATAGAGAGGGTAAAGAGAATTGGGGTTACAAATAGAGAGGGTAAAGAGAATTGGGGTTACAAATAGAGAGGGTAAAGAGAATTGGGATAAGCAATATAGAGGGTAAAGAGAATTGGGGTTACAAATAGAGAGGGTAAAGAGAATTGGGGTTACAAATAGAGAGGGTAAAGAGAATTGGGGTAAGCAATATAGAGGGTAAAGAGAATTGGGGTAAGCAATAGAGAGGGTAAAGAGAATTGGGGTTACAAATAGAGAGGGTAAAGAGAATTGGGGTTACAAATAGTGAGGGTAAAGAGAATTGGGGTAAGCAATAGAGAGGGTAAAGAGAATTGGGGTAAGCAATAGAGAGGGTAGACTGCTACAGAAGCTTGAACGTCAATTATTTACTGTAGAACTCCTCTATAATGAACTACAAATGGGTCACTATATAGACTTATAGAGCTTACTTCATTATACAGGAGTTAAAAGTAGATAGCCTTAGCTAATTTAGTTTGCTGTATCCACTAGTTTGTTGTACTGCACATGTAAAATACCATTTGCATTCTTTAAAATACTATAGACATTCTCTCTAAAATCCCATTAACAGTATCCATGAAATCCCATTCACAATCTCTGAAATCCCCCCCCCCCCTCCCCTAGTCATTACTGGTGCAGTGACAGACAGACAGACTATTGTGGTTGTGGTGCAGACTCATCAATATCCAATGGTTCCAAACCACTCTCTGAAGTGTCCCATTAGTAATGATACTTACGCGTGTCCGTTACGCCGCATTCCGCCTAATGTGATTCTTTGGACGCTATAACCGACTGGTCGTAATCAGGGCTGAATATAGCTTGGCTTCCACATTTGCGATCGTATAATTAAAATTAATTATTTAAATTGGTATCCATGATACCTGCAGGTACCACGGATACCAATTGAGATAGCTATTCAAATTATAATGATGCTATCTTTTTCTTACAAAAAAATGTGGAACTGTCTGATAGTGCGTAACCTGCCTTAGTGCTAATTTCCATAAATAAACTTAATACGCACTTTGTTGTATTAAAACAGTCTTAATAAATCGGTGCAATTCACTAATTAGAAAAAGTTAATACCTATTCTACAATTTTCTAATAACTTTTTTTCAATATAAACCGAACATCAGATTATATTAGGGTTACTAGCCTATCTTCTATTTAAAGACTACTATACTTTAATATGTAGATTAGGTAATTAAGTCAATTAAATCATGATTAGGTATGCAGCAAGGTTAGTACACCGGGTACAGTTGCTCTGTAGACTTTATAAGCGCTACTTCCAGTGCTAGTGTGAACAGAAAAGTCATACCACGAAATGTTAACAAAATAACTACTTTGCAGAACAGTTTTAAAATTTAATTTTTTATAAAATTTTAATCAACGAACTTTTCTACTTAATTTCATTTGCCATAACCTAAGAATTGAAATATCTAATGAATATCTAATTATATTGTTAATAATGGTTGTATATTTCCCAAAATTCCGTATTCTTGTTTTGTTACCAACTTTTTTGTAAAAGGAAAAAATATTATTTATTTATTGTGGTTTTTTGTTGCAGGATTTAATAAGCCGTCAGATTGAAGTTCTGAGACAGATCTGCTGCCGCCTCATCAGTCTCCTCTTCCAAAGAAATGAACTCTCCTCTCTAACTTCCTCAAAAGAGTGTGGGAGGAGCGTCTCTGCCTCAAAAGAGGTTGAGAGGAGCGTCTCTGCCTCAAAAGAGGTTGAGAGGAGCGTCTCTGCCTCAGAAGAGTGTGAAAGGAGCGTCTCTGCCTCAAAAGAGGTTGAGAGGAGCGTCTCTGCCTCAAAAGAGGTTGAGAGGAGCGTCTCTGCCTCAAAAGAGGTTGAGAGGAGCGTCTCTGCCTCAAAAGAGGTTGAGAGGAGCGTCTCTGCCTCAAAAGAGGTTGAGAGGAGCGTCTCTGCCTCAAAAGAGGTTGAGAGGAGCGTCTCTGCCTCAAAAGAGGTTGAGAGGAGCGTCTCTGCCTCAAAAGAGGTTGAGAGGAGCGTCTCTGCCTCAAAAGAGGTTGAGAGGAGCGTCTCTGCCTCAAAAGAGGTTGAGAGGAGCGTCTCTGCCTCAAAAGACTGCCTCTCTTTCTCAAGTGATAGCATTTCAGACTGTGAGGCTGAAATGAGGCAGTTGGTAGATGCTTTAGGACACGCCTTCACCAAGTTTGTGGACATCACCATCAGTGTTCAGTTGGAGGTGAGTTGCTGAAGACTCAGACCTATTCATTCTAACGCCTGCATATTATTTACAGTTAGAAACTAGACTCTAATTGTCTGGATATGATAAATCAGTAAAGTTTAGTGAGCACCGTTCCAACTTAGTTTATCAGCGAAATTCAGAAGTAGCATATTGTAGCTAGATATTTCTCTTCTAATTTGTGCCATGTTTCAGGAGTTGGTGTTCACTTTGGAGAGTGGTGACAGCCCTAAAATCACTATAGTGAGCTATCTTCGTGAGCTTTCCTCGCTGTGCGTGAGCAGTGAGCACATAAGCGCCTTAGCGTCACGCTGCGGCGCTGTAAGCGTCATCCTAACGCTGTGTCTCGAGACGGAGTTCTCGACGGCAGCGCTGAGGGCGCTTGCGGCGATTTGTTGCGTTAGCGAAGCCATCACACAGCTCGATAAGGTGAGCACACACTTGCTGTACTCAGCTTGTAGAGACCATTTTATATTTCTTTATTACCTACTATATTAGTGTTTAGAAAGAAAGAAAGGTAGAATTAGAAATCTATCAATTCTATAGCGTCCTGCCGCTTATTGTGACCGGGACAAATCTGTTAAAATAAAGTGTCAGTTAAAGAGTGTCATTAAATTATATCTAAATTTTGATGCAAGGAGATATAATTAAGGTATTTTGTATAATAAATATATAACATTGCTAGACCTTACATATCTTGAAGTTAATGTAATGATAGCATCGAGTAGATTTCTTGCATCCATGAGCATTGTCAACATTGTTTCTACAATTATTGACTTTTTCTTTACTTCTCTTTTGATTTTTAAATTAATCCTATTAAACCCTTTATCTAACTAATAAGAACTTCTATAACCATTAAAATGTAATACTTTTCATATATTGAAACTCTTATATACTAATATGATTTTGTTTTCAGTGTGGTGGTGTCGCCATCATCACATCTCTTCTTTGTGACGCTAATGACGTCACTAAATGTGAATCTGCTGCTGTCCTGGCACAGGTTTGTTTGTCTTAATAAAATCATACAATAGAACTCCTCTATAGTGAACTCCTGTATAGTGAATGTAGAGTTCTGAGTAAGGTACCACCCCGAATAGTGAACAAATTTTCTTTAGTCTGCCTTGAATGGCTATTAGTTTTCTATAACTGATGCTATTCATGGCAGACTGAAGAAAATTTGTTCACTATTAGGTGTAGTTCTTTCTCAGGACTGTACATTCACTATACAGAAGTTCTTCTATAAATTATTTTAAAATTATTTATTTGTTAATCTTGCTTAACCCTAAATGATTTTTTCAAATATTTTCATCTTCGCCAGGTTTCATCCCCTTGGCTTGAAGACATTCACACGGGTCTTACTGGTCTACTTCCCCACATTCACAGAGTGGTGAATGCCATAACTGACCTCATGAGGACTAGCATATCCAGCAAAGTGCTTGTTCTGGGCAGCACAGTGCTAGCAAACCTAACCTTCCTGGTTGGTGATGAGGCAGTGGCGGCAATGCTCGAGTGCTCAACTCTGAGCATCCTGCTGAACGCTGCCGCTCAGATAGACCCACAGACGCTCTTCATCAAGGATCAGATAGGATCTGTGCTATCCTGCATGAGTTCCACCAAGAAAGGAGCAGAGGAAATCCTACGAGAAGGAGGCATTGCAATTTTGGTGGAGTTGCTCCACTGTGCGCCTTCCAGCGTCTCCGCTTGCAGTGAACGTATCCAGCAAAAGGCGGCCATTGCGCTATCTCGCTTGTCATCAACCGAGGCTGTTGCTCGGAGTATTATAGAACATGGTGGAGCTGAAAGACTCATTCACCTCTGCAAAGTGAACACTCTGAGGAATAACAGCGATGCAGTGCTGGTTGCTTGCTTGGCTGCTGTACGCAAGCTTGCGTCTTTGCTCTCTCCGGACGCCATCTGTCTCCTTGACGCAGATGAGCTGATAGAACCTCGGTTGTTGGACTCTTTTCTCGCTTTCTCATCTAAGAGAGAAAGTTTTGTTTGAATACTCCTCTCTGATATCTAAATCACATAGTCTATTTTATTGAGAGAGTGTTAGGTTTTAGTATTGTCTTCATTTTCTCTCCTTTTGTATAGCTATCTTCTAACTATTGAAATTTCTAGTCAGTCTACTGTAAGTATTCAAATTTTGTCATCTATAGTTTCTTTTTGTTCCATTTGAGTTTTAAATTCATAGGAATCTCTGAACAGTATTTTTTACTTACATTTTTCCAAGATTAGTGTAACTTCCAATTTCAATCAAGATTCACTTAACTTAAGTCTAAAGACTCTATGTAAAATAATATTTATCTTCAATAAGGATTGTTCTTATGTACATAATATTTCCAGTTTTATTGCCAAAGCTTCGACTAAGATGTATTTATACAGAATATCAATTGATTTATACAGGTTTTAAGAGAATATATCGATAATGTTTGTAAATATATATCCTTCATGTAGTTGTGTGTTTTATTTGAATTTTTTGAACCTTTAATTTAATTAGTTTTATTTAGGCTACTTTGTAGAACTTCTGTAGATCTAATGTTTATTTGGAAATGTTTGAATAGTTCATTATAATGTAGTACATTTAGGTAAATAAAGTATGTATAATGTATTGAAGTCTCTCAATAATAACAAAAATATAGGTTATAGATGTATTTTCGGTCATGGTAGAAAAAATATACAACTATTAGGACGATAGGCAGCATATTTGACTATCTCTGCTCTTGAGATTTATATGCCGCATGAAATATGCAAAAAGTCTCTGACATGCATATATGCTAGACCAAAATGCATATTATTAGTAGGGTTGTGACATTATGCTTTTAGCAGAAAAATATATTCATGAGCATTTTTGAAATAAAGCATATTCTTTTAAATAAAAATATATTCTCTTTCTTATTTCTCTCAGCCGATGTACACTGTAGCGTAAACGCGGGTAATTCCCCCGCACCTTGAATGTGCGGGCATTACCCCGCAGCCCCCTTATCTCCTAAACTATTTGGAAATTTGAATTTCTGTTTACGGCATTGCGAAGAACAAGACCTGCTCACTCCAATGCCGTAAACAGAAATTTAAATTTCCAAATAGTTGAATCCATACGTTTTCATTTCAGTTAAAACGATTCATTTAAACTCTTCAATGCTTTTCTTTGCACCGAAACATGAGATTATATGATTTAAGGGGCTTGCTAATAATCGAATTGCAGCACTTCTATGAATTGAGCATATAAAGCATAATTGAGCATAAAAAGAATATTATAAAGCAATATAAAAGTACATTTCAGAGTATAAAAGAATATATTTAGAGAATATTTTCCAGAGAAAATAAAGCATATTTCTAAAAGAAAATTGTCACAACCCTAATTATTAGGGATGCAGCATAAAATAAGCATAATGTTTGACGCGATATGCAGCATATTATATGCCTATTTATGCAAAAAGTCAATGTATATATATGCTGAACAAAAATGCATATTGGAGATATGCATTTTATATGCCAGAAATTATTCAATTTACATAGTGTGCATATTACATGCCCAAAGTTAATTAAGTAATTTAAAATGAAGTTAATCTGCAATTGATTATGTTTTGAATGTTATTATACTTTGGTGGTTTGAATGGAACTTACAAAAAAAAAAGTGTAATCTTATTTTTTATATTTTTACTAAAAAAAATTAACTTTTAAAATCAAAATATAACAAAACTGTTTCAAAGTTAGACTTCTTTAATAGTAAATAAATTTCTAACATACACATTCAATTTCAAATAGTGGAATTGCACTTTATTATTAAATGGTATTTCAAAAGTGAATCTCCTATTATCTGCTAATGTATTTTCCTACTATGAAAACACCCGTTAAACATCACAAGAAACAAGAGGGGCAAATGTTTCCTTCAGCCAAATTCAGTCTTATAAAGTTCTAAACTATCCTACATTCATGTATCACATTCCCTTTATTACTTCAGTCATAACTCGAAAATCATAAACCATCTTGTAAGACCAGCGGTTCCCTTTAAACAAGGCTTATCCTTTAAAGTTTAAAGGATCCCCAGCTATAAACAGCGACACTAAGTTATTAAATGGTAAATTTAAACCGTTTAGTGTTTAATTACTTGACTAAATTACATTTCATATTTTTCGAGTAGTGCAACTCTCTAAAATAATTTTATTCATTTATTTATCAATTACTATAAATATTTACTAAATACCAAGTGTCATATAAATTTATTAATACATTTGTAGTTCACCTACAAACTTTTTAAATTTGAATAATTAGTTTGATTATTTATACTTGGATCCACAGTTAAAATCGTTTTCTATGCAGAACTCCCAAAAGAAAACGGCATAGGTTAGACATTTACATGTTAAAAATTGACCAAGAAGTGCATATTTCTCTTTTAGCATATATGCACACGTGTATATTATATGCTCTTGAAAAATATGCAGAGGACTGCATATATGCAATATGCTTTATATGTACTATGTCACATCCCTACTAATTATTAGTATATTGATGGAATTATGCATATAATATCATTATATGCCAGAAATGATTCTATATTGTATGCATATTATATTCTCAAAGTTAATTTCGGAATATGAATAAAGTTAACCTTTCACAGAATAGGTATATTTTTAATTCAGATCATTACTTTAGTCATGGCTCGTAAATCATACGCCATCTTAGACCAGCGGTTTCCTATAAGGGGTCCACAGCTATAAACAGAGACACTAAGTCTTGAATTGGGTGACTTTGTGTTCAATTATTTAACTAAATTAATAGTTGCTATTAGTTTTGATATTTTTTCGAGTAGTACAACTCTTTAATAAAAATATATTTATTTATCAATTACTAGTAGTAATTACTACCCAGCAAACATGTCCGAATCTATTCGATATCGGGTTGTGTCTAATTCGTCGGTTGGACTATTTACCGAATGGGCGGAATGACACCAAATAGTACCGTATGGCACCTTTCGGTTGATGAACAATATCGGTAATTAATTGTAAAGTTGATCTAATCCTAACGAAAATTACATAATTAAACAGGGTGGTTCCATTAGAACACATATTATAGCAATTGTTTAATTTTATCCGCATCCTTCCTCCACCTATTTTTATTTACCGAATGAAACCGAATGGAAGTTATTTTTAGCCGAATATGAGGTGGGTAGGACTCCATTCGGTTCCAATCGGTAATTAGTCCTGGGACTGTTTAAAAAAATTACTTAAAAAATTAGTTAAAAACATATTTCATGAGGCATTCATTAAAGAAACATTAAAAAATATTAAAGATCTCTCGATCAGTTATTAACAATTTCAATTATTTTAAATAGGTATTAACAATGGAAATGTATTGGTATCATTTTTGGTATCCGGTTTGTCAATCTGTATTCCGGTAACTAGGTAGCTTTCATTCCATAAATTAGTTGCAAGGTCTCATTTGAATATTTAAAATTTCTTCCAAATACCTATTTATATGTTTAAAAATGCATTAGGACTTTTCCCCGCCAGGGCTATTCCCCGCTGGGGTTTTCCCCTCCTGGACATTTTCGCACCGGACTTTTCCCCGCCGAATAAAATATTTGTATTTTGGGCTATTGAGGCCTGGTTTTGATAAAATAAACAAATTATCATTAGAAGACACATTTCATCAGCAGACTCAAACAATGGTACAGTCTTATTTTTTAGCTTTGATTTCTGTATGTGTCCATATTTGTCGTTTTGATTTTAAGACTGTGCTTTTGTAAATTCACATTAAATGCTACAAAGTACAAACATTATGGCAATAGTAAGGGATTGCCAACGGTTGCAAGGTACTCGAAGCCATAGTAAATAATAGTATTTATTTACTATGCTCTAAACAGCTACGATTATTTCAGTTTATCCCGGTTCTATAGTTTTACATATCGTGTAATTAATATTTTCTTTGCCAGCTATTTTAAAAGATACCGATCCACTTACTAATTGTTCTAATTTTTAGTTTACCCGTGCGATAAAAAAATTAAATTGTATTTTATTAATTTGACATTAATAGACCAGCTGTAGATATTTTACACTTTATAGTGGCCTCTTTATATAGTTTTTTTGTAATATTCATATTTAATATCTAGACCTTATATGAGCTTATAATGGTTTCACCATTATTATGAAAATACATACATAAGTTAGAGTTTAAAAATCGTCAAATCAAAACTTTTCAAGCAGTCAAGACTGAGGACGATTTAGATATAATGTCGTACATCTTCTCTATAATTCCCCAATGAAAACTAATCAACGGAGGAGTAACTAATACAAAATAGGTTCAAGGCGTTGGTGGAAAATTATTCTGTATCGTGATACTGTTTTATTGCTGGTAAAAGAAAATAACTTTTAATTCGAAAAAAAAAACCAGTTAAATATGTAGTGAGCTTCTACTGTACCTAAATTATTTAAATATACATTTATTGTACAATATTTGAGTATTCGAAACTTTTTAGATTCGTAAAAGTAAATTAGATCGGACCACTGGTAATAAATAAATAAGTTCATTTTGTAACACTTTTTAAAACTATTTTTGATGTAAGAATTTAAGAAATAAAAGAACCTTTTTGAAATAGTGAAAAAGATAGATAATGATGTAGAACTATAATTATGATTGAAATAAAATAATCTAATCAATGGTATAAAATAATTTAATCCGGCCATAGAGATTGTGTAAATATTCAACTACATTTAGAAACAATTTGTGCAATGTGGTGTTGTGAATATTAATTATACATTAAATAATTGGCGGAGAAAAGTCCGGCGGGGAAAAGTTCGTTTCCCGCCTAAAAATAGTAATTAAACCAGGATACAGTAACATAGGGTATGGTAATCAGCTGATTGAATCTATAGTTTGACGTGACCACCGGGTGACTCAAAATGGCGACTCTGACCACACTTTGAAACATGGAAAAACTTACTTAAACTTAATCACTTGTAAATAGAACTTTTTCTTATCAATTACTAACTAGGCATTGGATAAATTGTAATTCCATTTTTTTTTCTTATATGTTATTCATAGGAACTACAATTTAGCAGTTAACTAGCACAAGTTTAGGCTCCTAGGTAGCATATTTTCAAGACCCTATTTTTTATAGATTAGTTAAAGAAATGAACAATAAAAACACACCTGAATTATATCTATATATTCAACTTTAATGTTCAATCGCCATTTCCGCTTTTCTTTTGCACGAAACCCCTATAAAATGACTTCAAACTTTTCGATATTAACATGCAAATACGAGGAATTATGAGCCGCTCAGTCACAAACAAGGAATGTGTTGTTGTGGTGACGTCATATTTTTGTGTCGTCTACTAGGTACTATACCCGTTTATGTTCCTGTACCCTGAATTAAACCATGCAGATATTTTTTTCTGCACTGATGCCAAAATCATTTGATTGTTATATATTTTATGGAATACATATTTTAGGTAATTGTAGCTATAGAGTGTAATACCTACTGTCAATCATCTACAAACCATGAATTAAAGTGTTTCACTTTAAATTAATTTGTTTCAACTTAAATTAATTTGTTTCAACTTAAATTAATTTGTTTCAACTCAAATTAATTTGTTTCAACTCAAATTAATTTGTTTCAACTCAAATTAATTTGTTTCAACTCAAATTAATTTGTTTCAACTCAAATTAATTTGTTTCAACTCAAATTAATTTGTTTCAACTCAAATTAATTTGTTTCAACTTAAACAGAATAGTTTTAATTTGGATTAAGCTTTCCATTTTCTTTCCCCTAGTTAGTATGTACTTCACTTCAGAGTTAATTTAAGCTATATAATCATTCTTAGATATTTAGCCTAACTGCCTAAGTAACAAAATTTGTAGACTTCATTTACTATTATTACTATACTATTTTACCATCCATGAGTTAGGATTTTACAAATATTGAAACCTTGGTTAATGTACTTAACTATCATTTTGTTACTTTTCTTACTTGACGTCCTTTGTATTTATTTCTATTTTAAGGGTGGCGGAAATTCCGGTCTGGAAAATGCAGACTCTGAATAATAAATGGCTTCTCAACATAAATGGCCGTTATGCATTTTGTTGTATCCACTAGTTTGCTGTACTGCACACTTCACGAATCAACTGATACATTTTTATACTACATACCTCAGACTGAAAGTTCCGTGACCAAAAATTCCGAGACTCAATTTTCCGCTCAAAACTCAGGTTCTCTAATAAAATCAATATAAAATGAGACCTAAATCAAATTAATTTCCTAGTTTAAATACTTAATGTTTTTCATACTTACCAATTTAATATTGTCATTCAGAAAAAGGTTTGCTTTATTTAAGGATGAAAATTTGCGACCGAACGCTTATTGACCGTACAAATTGATTCTCCTCTATTATAAATTTAATAAAATTGTGTGCAAACTTTATGGAAATTCCCTTCTTTCTTCATAACAAAGGATCTGATGTTTAAATTCTATGCTTTGTTTTCACATGGTCAACCCCGCACAAGCTGACTATTTACAAACTCTTATTTCATAACAAAGCTGCTCATAACAAAAGAGTTTGCATTTATTGCAGCTCTTTGCATAGTGGTAGGAAACATCACAGGGTACAGTTAAAAGAATAACACAGTTGTAAAGATCAATAATCTAACATGCAATCTTGGAGAGTATTTTTATTCTTCACCCTAGCGGCAGCAGTCGGTACTACCTACGCAGTACCATTCAATGGTGAGAATTATTACCAAATTCGCTACTTTTTTAAAGGTCCCCTTCACTCTAAATTAAAATTTCTCTAGAAATGCCTTTAATTTGTAGAGCTATGGTTATATAACATATAACAAAAAAGAAATTAATTAAGTATTCACTTCGTACTAGATTTTATGAAAATATTTACGCTAAACCGTCACTGTCCGACTTTTCTAAGATTAAATAGAAGAAAAAGTTGAAAAAAACGAAATGTTAGTATAATATATATATAATATATAAATACGAACTTTATATCGTATTATGGTAAATTTACTGGCAATTAGGTATTTAGGTACACTTTTGGATACCTAAAGTTTCTTTTAGGTTAAAAGTATTTAGGTGACGGTATATTTAGCCATTTTTAATATATCTATCAGCTTTGTTTTGAATTTGTCGGCAATGGGTCATACTTTTTTTCTTTGCTTGAGATTCGGAGGGTAGGAGAATTTTTTTTCAACAATAACTTAAATTACACATTACAATAACGATATAAAACCAAATTTGATTTTTTTTGTAGCTTTATAACAAGTAACCTTAGCTCTAATGAATAGAATAATAAAAATAGAGTGGAGGGGTTCACATCTTTTGAGTCTTCAAAAAACCTTATTTGTAGAGAAATGTTTTTATTTATTCATTCATATGAAAAAAATAATTGAATTAAAAATTGTTTGTAAATTAAAAAAAGCGGTTCCTTACCAAATTAGTAACAGTGCGTAAAATTTAACAGTAAAAACTAATAACAAAATATTGAAATCCATTCAATGTTCTTGTAGGTTGTGAAAATGACTCTCCAACACTTCATCAATAAACCTTATACATAATAGATCAAAATAATACAACATAAAGAGAACTGAACACGCAAAAAATATAAAATAAGCTAAATATAAAAAAGGCAAGTTATCAAATCTTTCCATTGTAATTATCACAGAAAGATTGCTAAAAATAACTAAAATATTGACTTGGGGAATCATAAAATATTTTAGTACAGTTTTAAATACATGGCAGCAAGTCAGCAACATGTTGTACATACCACACATTCACTGATATTCAAGAGAAGCAGTTAGCGTGTTAAATTATTGTAAATTGAAACATTTGCGCATGTATTTTCCACTCCATTGCAGCTTGCTAATAGTTATATAAAAACTTAATGGCAATTTTCTATGAATATAAATTGTAGGTTCTGCAGAGAATTTGTAATTTTTAGTATCTTGTTAATTAAATTTTTACATCTATGATTATGTAAATATAATTAATGAGTATATTTAACTTCAAAAACTTATCCGAATAATATATTTTCTCCCTAGATGGTGTCCCGGTGAATTGCTCGCCCGGTACAATCTTCAAAAGAGATTGTAATTTTTGTCGTTGTGGTGAAAATGGGGTGGCAACTTGCACCCAAATGACGTGCGACACTTACACCATCACTGAACTCGTGCAAAAACCCACCATCATTGAACCCGTGCAAAAACCCATTTACGTGAACGGTGCAACAACTGGTGAGTATTTCACTGAGACTAATATAGGTAAGCTCCCAGTTACATTTTCGATCATATAATAATTGTTAGTTAACTCATTATTTTATTGGTAGGTAACGAGTTAACTGAAAATGATTATAGTTTTTTTTTGAAAATGTGGAAACACCCGATAAATCAGAACCTATCCTAGTGCCTAAGTAGAGCAGAGATATACACAACTGTATTTTTAAATAGTTTAAACTCTCCAAATAATCAATTGTTATTTATTAAACATTTCTTTTAATTTAGAAGTGATACCCTTACTAACGGGCAAATATCTATTATACATCTAAAATTCACAACCGTCGCATATCTTTCTAATTTCTAATTTGCTACCTAATTGCTGAAAATATTTAATTAGCACAAATGATAATATCGATTTTTGGGAGATCACAAGTTTCGCGTAGCTGCTGTATTTAAATGATAATAAATTAAATCTCGCAATGGGGACATATTTTTAAAAAGTAAGTAGTTTCTTTGAACAATACACAATATTATTGAAGAGTGAAGATTCAGAGTCGATTGTTAGAAAATTAGAGAATAGTAATTATTTGCAAATAGAGGTCGCCAAGAATTTAGGTTTTGGTGTCGCATACCTTGTTAAAATGAAAAAAAAATTGGCGTTTTCAAATGTTGGGTGATCGGATTATGTCTCACTTTCCTTATTTTTCTATCATTTTAATTCATTTTTCATTATTTAATAAATCAGACCCTCCTAGTTTTACTATTAATTTAAAGTTCTAAAATTCTTCCATGTAACTTTTCATATAAGAGATTCATGATTTTAATAGACTAGAAAACAGGTTACCAGGTGCATAATTCAAACTCGTTATTATTGATAGGAGAAATTAAATTCTAACTAATATATTTTTCTGTTCTTAGGTAATATAGCATGCAAACCTGGTACAATATTCAAGATATACTGCAATTTCTGTCGTTGTAACTTCAATGGCGTGGCCATATGTTCTAATATGACTTGTGGTGGATATGATGGCAGAAATGAAGTCACCTTCATCGAGAATACAGGTTCTAAAGGTACTGGATTTGCTGGATTCGGTATTAGTTTAGCCGGACTTGGTGCTGGTTTTACCGGATTGGGCTCTCAGGGTGCTGGTTTTGGTGTTCAGAGCTCCCATGGTGTTGGTTTTACCGGATTGGGCTCTCAGGGTGCTGGTTTTGGTGGACAGGGCTCTCAGGGTGCTGGTTTTGGTGGACAGGGCTCTCAGAGTGCTGGTTTTGGCGTACAGAGCTCTCAAGGTGCTGGTTTTGGTGGACAGAGCTCTCAGGGTGCTGGTTTTGGTGTACAGAGCTCTCAGGGTGCTGGCTTTGGTGGACAGAGCTCTCAGAGTGCTGGCTTTGGTGGACAGAGCTCTCAGGGTGCTGGTTTTGGTGGACAAAGCTCTCAGGGTGCTGGTTTTGGTGGACAGAGCTCTCAGGGTGCTGGTTTTGGTGGACAGGGCTCTCAGGGTGTTGGTTTTGGCGGACAGAGCTCTCAGGGTGCTGGTTTTGGTGGACAAAGCTCTCAAGGTGCTGGTTTTGGTGGACAGGGCTCTCAGGGTGTTGGTTTTGGCGGACAGGGCTCAGGATCAATACAAGAGAATTCTGGTGCAGGAAGTGAGTATTTCATAATTTTCTTCCAATTTAATTTGTAGTTAACATTAATTTAGAAAATTGGTTTATGGATTTTCAAAATTTCAGTCTGATATTTCCTTTTGAGAAAATTAGATTTATCATTTTATATTGGACATTAAATTCCAAAGTTTATGAAAAGACGAAAATACTTAGTTACGTATATGTCTTGTAATATTTTCCTTGTCTACGCGGTTCCTGTAAAATAAATTTGAATGCATTAAGGCATATGGTTTTTTAAATAATTTATGCAACATTTCGTCGAGTAATGGTAAATTTCGCGAATAATAGAAAACAGTAATTTACCGATTTGGTACCCTCCAGCGAAATTTATTTGATTTTTCACTTTAATAAGATACTGATTTCTTATACTTGTATAATTACTATATTAATATTCATTCAATTTTTATTTAAGGTACGTTCGTCCCTGAAAAACTGAAGAAAGAAGTAACAACGTTTTTTGAAGCCCTTCGAGATGTTTATCCAGAAATCCTTCGTTCCCACTTCATGGACCTGTTTAAGAGGGACGGCTTCCCTGTTGCAGAAGGTGTCGAGTACCTCCTTCTCTACCTACGTGTTAGTAGAAGCCTGGTGTACCTGAAGATGCACGACATCAACAAATACGGCAAGAAGAACAATCTCTCTGCCTCAGCAAGAATCAATCTACGCAAATTGCTGACGATGCGCGATGGCATCAACATCATCATCAAGACTTTCCTCAACAAAGACATAAAAGCGAGCGTTTTCTTCCAGTATGTGAAAACAAGATACTTGGCCATTCAATGGGTGAACAAATGAACATGAACGGTAGAAGGAACTGGAAATTCATCAATAGGAATACAAATTTAGTTTAATTAATAATAATATGTAGGATTATGTTACATTACATTTATGTGGCCTTAATTATTACACCGTGTAATCAAAAAAACAGTTTTTCTTTCACGCAGATTTGTGACTAATCACAGCTTTAATGACTTAGGTAGTACTTCATGAATGTACAGTTCTCTCGCTCGGGCAATTAGACGCCTTCTACAACATGAAACAGAAAAATATCTCAGCTTTTATCCCATTCTTGAAAGTTGGAAAATCAAAGATTAATATAAAGAGTGCCTAGGTATCAAATCGATATCTATCCATCTGCAGTCCATCATGCAGCGTCTGATTGTTCACAACCAGTTTTACAATGGACATATGAGTTGAAAAGATATTTTCCATTCAATGTTACGTAATTTTGTTACGATTTTGTGTGAAAATCCAACCTTTAAAAAAGTTTCATTGATTGTTTAAGGTTATTATTATTTGTAAGAAGTCTGAGTTGTGATTTTGGTAATAAAATCCTGCGTGTAATACCAAAGCTCAGTGGTGAACCCTATCCTCTTTTCCTTTAAATGTGAGACCACAACCAACACAGATAGATTTTCTGTATACCAAGTGTGAATATAACAACAAACCCTTTAAGTAGACCATAGTTACGTTCCAAGATGGATTGGTCTACTATAAAACTCCTTTTATCACTTTTGTACTAGTCCAACAACTTTGTAACTATAAAAGTGAAGCAGTAACTTTGATAATTCTATAGCTTTTTCTCAAGCATTTAATGGTGACAAATCAAAAAGGCATGTCACGAATGAAATAATGATAAAGAACCGGTAGCATGATGTCGAAGCCTTTTTTGAACAACTGTAAATGCATCATTTTCGATAAAAAAGCTATCACTTTAAGAAATGAACATGTCCTCACTGTACCTATAGATTTGCACAATTCTTCACATCAGTTATTTTAGCACTCACTCTGCCATCAACAAAATTATATATGTGTAATTATGTTATATTTAAAAAATGCAAATAATTAATAAATCACACTATTCGATGATATATTTATGTCTAAAGTGGCACCTACTTCAATTATTTTGATGTGGAGGAAAAAAGTGATGGGAATTCTAAAGAAATCAAAGAAGAGGAACAATTAAAGAAAAGGAAGAAATTAAAGAGGAGGAAAAAATTAAAGAAGAGGAACAATTAAAGAAAAGGAAGAAATTAAAGAGGAGGAAAAAATTAAAGAAGAGGAACAAATTAAAGAAAAGGAAGAAATTAAAGAAAAGGAAGAAATTAAAGAGGAGGAAAAAATTAAAGAAGAGGAACAATTAAAGAAAAGGAAGAAATTAAAGAGGAGGAAGAATTATAGAAGAGGAAGAAATTAAAGAAGAGGAAGAATTATAGAAGAGGAAGAAATTAAAGAAGAGGAAGAATTAAAGAAGAGGAAGAAATTTAAGAAGAGGAAAAAATGAAAGAAGAGGAAAAAATTAAAGAAGAGGAAGAATTAAAGAAGAGGAAGAAATTAAAGAAGAGGAAAAAGTGAAAGAAGAGGAAAAAATGGAAGAAGAGGAAGAATTAAAGAAGAGAGAGAAATTAAAGAAGAGGAAGAATTAAAGAAGAGAAAGAAATTAAAGAAGAGGAAGAAATTAAAGAAGAGGAAGAAATTAAAGAAGAGGAAGAAATTAAAGAAGAGGAAGAAATTAAAGAAGAGGAAGAATTAAAGAAGAGAAAGAAATTAAAGAAGAGGAAGAAATTAAAGAGGAGGAAAAAATAAAAGAAGAGGAAGAAATTAAAGAAGAGGAAGAAATTAAAGAAGAGGATAAAATTAAAGAAGAGGAAGAAATTAAAGAAGAGGAAGAAATTAAAGAGGAGGAAGAATTATAGAAGAGGAAGAAATTAAAGAAGAGGAAGAATTAAAGAAGAGGAAGAAATTAAAGAAGAGGAAAAAATGAAAGAAGAGGAAAAAATTAAAGAAGAGGAAGAATTAAAGAAGAGGAAGAAATTAAAGAAGAGGAAAAAGTGAAAGAAGAGGAAAAAATTAAAGAAGAGGAAGAATTAAAGAAGAGGAAGAAATTAAAGAAGAGGAAAAAGTGAAAGAAGAGGAAAAAATGGAAGAAGAGGAAGAATTAAAGAAGAGAGAGAAATTAAAGAAGAGGAAGAATTAAAGAAGAGAAAGAAATTAAAGAAGAGGAAGAAATTAAAGAAGAGGAAGAAATTAAAGAAGAGGAAGAAATTAAAGAAGAGGAAGAAATTAAAGAAGAGGAAGAATTAAAGAAGAGAAAGAAATTAAAGAGGAGGAAAAAATAAAAGAAGAGGAAGAAATTAAAGAAGAGGAAGAAATTAAAGAAGAGGAAGAAATTAAAGAAGAGGAAGAAATTAAAGAAGAGGAAGAAATTAAAGAAGAGGAAGAATTAAAGAACTTTATTTAAAACAGGATTAGAATTAGAATTAGAACAGGATTTTCCGGATACGAATTTGCCGAAACCCACATTTGCCGTAAGATAAATTTACCGAAATACTCATTTAAAACAGAATGTAAAATTACACAATAGTTACAGAAAAGAAACGAAACAACGAAATCATAACCCTTAGTTACACTAAATGATCCTTTTATTATTCTATCTCTTAGTTAATTGTTAATCTTTGTGCCACAAAATAATTCTTTGTCTTTCCTCATTTTAAAGATGTTCAAGCTTTATTCAGTCAGTCAGCTATGAGAGCATTAATATAAAGCAATTTGTAATATAATATAAAGCAATTCGTGGACGAGATGTCCGTGGACGCTTCCCAATATACCTCTGGCTTCAACGATAGTGTCACTTGCATAAATAAATTCGTTTCAGGTAAAAACATTGATTTCTATCGACCCTTTATTAGTAATGCCATATACATATTAATATATACAGTTAGATATGTGAATTTAGAAAAATGATACGGAATTAGCGGAATACAAATTTATATAGCAATAGTAATGATAAATTCATATAAGAAATGTGTTTTTTTATGCATAAGATATAATGATGAGAACTACAAAGTTCAACAGAATGTTCTTTTTAAATACAATAAATCTAATTTTAGACAACTTCGTCTTTTGGAAAATTTGTCCCTCGGCAAATCCATATTTCAGCCAATTTGGGATTCGGCAAAAAAGTATTCGGCGAATCCCTTTCGGCCAATCAGCCTAGACCCGTTTAAAATGAATATATTATTGTTATTAATTAAATTATAATTTCGTTAAAGGTAATTAATAAAGAAAATAACTGTTAATCAGAAAATATATTGAAAACATAAGCTTGCAATCAAATAAACACATAAATTATGACTATGATAGTTTTTAAGGCTGAGTACACTAGTTAACTTTGTAGTTAGTGGGAGGTCTAATTTCATATAGGAAATATTTTAACACTAGTGTACTTACCCGTTAAAAATAACGGGCTTTCAATAGAAATTGAATAATGATTCAATACAAATTTTATAAATAAAACAATTTTTTCAAAGTAATTCAAGTAATTGTTATTGGAATTTTTTTGAGTTTTCTACAAATGTTTTTTTTTTAAATATTGAGTTTTAAATTTTTTATCTTATTTTTGAAAGTGGGACACGAAATATATTTATATATATTCAATTCAGTCTTTATTATATAGAGATAGTATCATAAACATTAATTAATGTTATGAAATATTTTAACATAATATGGTGATTAATATGGTTAAAGTAATTGTTAATGTAAGTAAAGCTTTATAAAATCAACTGCAATCAAGCAATAAACAATAATAAGAACAAAAACAAGTACATTTTAATCACAGTGCAAAAATGTATCTAATAAACACACGAGTGTTTAACCCTACTCTGTGTGATTTGCCATATATGGTACATACTCTAACTTTGATTTTCAGTCTAAACATTAATAGCACTACAGAATAATAAAAGAAATCAAATATTTATCTTATTTTACATTTCTTACAAATTATTAAATGCATTTTTATAGAAATAAATTTAGTAAATTGGAACCAATATACATATAAATCATTTTTTCCAACAATACTCGAAATATGGTAATATATTTTAATTTAATATAAATTCTTTTAATTTTAAATCTTTACTCAGAATTGATTTATTTCTAACAAGATTAACCAATTAAAAGTAAGTAGGTTATTTTTCCTCTAATTTCCTAAATACAAATCAGCCCATCAACAGAAAATATTAGCAAACTAATCAGTTTCTTGAATATTTTAAGTCATTAAATTAAGAGACAGGAAATAACATCCAGTTTCCTTCACGTCAAAGGTGACTGCTGTCCTTATTGGTTGAGAGAGCTGTTAGTTTGTGACAGCAGTGGTGCTGGCAGGACTCTCAAAGTGGAACAGAAGTATGTTAATCTGTAAGAGAAATGAACAAGAATTAGCAAAGAGGAAAATGTTCAAATTAGCGACTAAGTTTGACGAAACTGAGGCAATGTTTCTGTTTTATTTTATCGTCTCATTGAGATGTTGGAGAGAATTGGAAATGATTTGAGTGAAAAACACAAAGTGAAAGTGTTCATCAGTGATAGAGAGTGCTCATGACTGCATAAAAGCTACCGTTTACGAATAGAACACAGTGCACTGTACTCACAGATGGAGTAAGAGGAAAATGAAGAGTTGCTAGCAGTTAAAAGCTACTAAGTGAATAAAATTTCATAAGAATTAAATAATTTTTATTAGTATTAAATATTTATTTGTTTTAAATATTTTTTACGAGTATTAAGTAATTTTTTGTAAGTATTATAAGTAATAACAGAAAAATGAATAATATATTATTCATTTTATTATTAAATTTAGTATAGAAAATATAGTAATAAAATATACAATAATAATTTATTATCTAATTTAAATGAATATTTTTTTATAGGTATTTAAAAACTATTATAAGAAAATAATGAAAAATGATAACCGGAGCTAATTAATAAAGTTATCAAATTTAATAATGATAACCAAAGCACTAGCGACATCTTGCGGCTGGTGGAATAACTTTAGTGGTGATATTATTGATGGTGAAATTCTTTGTGTGTAGGAATAATTTATTGTAATTATCCCGAGAAAAGTTAAATTACTGCAGTGAATCTTTAATTAATTAAATCAATTAAATTATCAATATCAAATTAATTTAATGTAAAACTTTGAATTCACATGCAACAATTCTAATGGAATTTAATTACATTAATTTTGATGCTCAATATATTATATTTCCTAGTCTTATTATTTTACATTATTTTATTAGTATGAAATAATGAGGGTTATTTTAACCTCAAATAAATAATAATTACTCATCCATTACTCACCGACTAATGCATGAAGCATAGCAGTCAAGGGAATACTTACACAATCTATTTCCTTCACTGTGACTCTGAAGTGCAGCACAACTCTGCGACTGAACTCAAAGGTACGCCAGACTTCACCCCACTCCCCCTTTGTCTCACCACCAACTGGTTGCCAAGATTCTCCGTCAGAGGAACTCTCGATGCTGTAACTGTTGCCCACTGCATTTAATTTCACCCTGAGGGGAGAAAGAGGGTCATTAAATTAGTGTCCACACAGTCAGTCATTCAGTGGTAATTACGTCATTAGTACAGCAGTGAAAATAATAAAACAACATTGTTGTTACGTAGAAATAATTGTACAGAAACAATGCAGATATTGTGTTTGTTAGCCTTTTAAGGAATTAAACCTGTTTTATTTGCTTTAGGAATGATTAGACAATTAAAGTTAATGTTAGAAGCTATTTTATGTGAGTAATTCCACTGAATGAATATTTAACACTGGTGGTGTAATGCAAGTTTTAATATATTATAACAAAATATATAGAGATTTAATAAAAAAAACAGTAAAGAGTGTAATACAAGTTAAACTGAGGCATTTACATTTATTATTTCACAAAATAGCTAAAAGATGTAAATGGTATTAATGAATTCATTTCTATAATTAATCTCCTATAAATTTACAATTAATATAAAATAATGTTTGCTAAATAAAGCAATTAAGAAATAAATGAAATTTCAATTCGAATTATTTATTAAAAATTGATCATGAAATATTTTCTATATATTTCTTAATTTTAATATCAAAGTATTTTCTTTGTCTATTATCTTATTTTGTAGGTATGTTTATATAACTAGAGTAGAATATAAATATTCACTGAGGTAAGTACGAATGACGCAAATTAGAAAAGTAATTGGTTAGAATTTAACCTCATTGCCTTGAATAGAGTACAGTAGTTCACTTCATTTAAATCATTTGCACCAAAACTACACTTAAGTACTAATTCTTTTCTTTCATTAATTATCTACTTTTCTCCATTGAGGCAGACTTCACTCACCGCAAAGAAGATAGCCAGTGAGGTTGGCCCAGTGTGATGGTGAGGGGAGAATCCTCTCTCACGAGAGCACGTGAGTCCTCCTTCCCATCGATGCAATACATTGGTTTAAAAGAGGGATAACCACAATATCCACCACTGACTTTAGCCCCTCTTGACTCTAAGGCCACATTAGTGGAGGCAACTGAAAGAAGAGAAAAAGTTAGTTGGGGAAGTAATAGGAGAACAACCAAGAGTTTGCCCACCATATCATTGCCATGAATATGACATAATATAATGAATATGACGTAATAATGAATATGAAATGATAATGAATATGACATGATAATGAATATGACATGATAATGAATATGACAGGATAGTGAATATGACAGAATAATGAATATGGCATAATAATGAATATGACATAATAATGAATATCACATGATAATGAATATGGCAAGATAATGAATATGACATGATAATGAATATGACATAATAATGAATATGACATAATAATGAATATGACATAATAATTAATATGACATAATAATGAATATGACATAATAATGAATATGACATAATAATGAATATGACATAATAATAAACATAATAACCTGGGGCCGAATTACAGAAGAGTTCGTAACATCAAACTTACGACAATAATTAAGAAGTCATTTACGAACCAATTTAAGAATGTTCGTAGAGTCACTGGTTATCATTTTACGGATATTATCTAAATATTATACCATTTAGGGTAAGTTACGAATTATTGCACAGTTCTACATTATCGAACAAATTAATAGAAGTGACAAATAATTTACTTTTTGAATGTAATCGGAAATTTGAGACTGTCCGATAACTCGTAACTAACCCAATAAAATAATATTACAACTAAATGTTATTGTAGGTATTTTTTCATGATTCAATATTATGTCATTTATTATTATTCAAAGGTTAATTAAAAGGGAGAAATTTTGTTTTGATTGAGATGAACGTTTAATAAAATTATGAACCTAATTTATATTAAGATAAATATATTATAACTTATATTGTAGTAATAATAAGTTTGTTCAGAAGTATGGGAGTTATACCTACCTAGTCAATGGGTCTATTTCATTTGGGTCCGTGTTTTTAAAAAGTATAATAAACATGCATAGTTAGTTTAGCCTATGTATAATTGAATGCTTTCTCAGTTTTAATGTTAATTAATAAAATATTTTAATATATAATGCAATTTTATTATATATTATATATAAAAAACACTTAATGGTATTGTTTCCAGCTCAAATTTGGAATGTCCATTGATTAATTGTTGAATAATTTACCTAGAACCAACAATGACATCGAGGCTTGTCACAACGCATCGTAACGCATCTTGCTTGCATTCAAACATATGGAAATTCATAGATACATTGAAAAAGGAAGATAGTCTAGCTGCTCAAAGAAAATGCACATCGAATGCAGTGAGCCATTTCATGGGAAAAAGAAGTACAGACACGCTACGGTAAAGCTTCAAAATACTGTTAAACGGTACAACTCAGATGATAAAACATTGTTTGTTTTTAAACATTTCACACAATATGCGGTATTAGGTTTTTCTATACTATGAACTAATTCAAACCTTCGTGTTTAAAGCTTATTTTAACATGTTAAACGAAAGCAAACCGTTGTTGTGAAAAATCTTATTTTTTAGAGTATGCTAAATTTTCATTGTTCAACACGTTGTGGGAGCGCATTGAGTTTTTTTATATATATCAAAATTTCATTAAATTTTAAAATATTTTATTAATTAACCTTAAAACTGAGAAAGCATTCAATTATACATAAGCTATATTAACTATGCATGTTTATTATACTTTTTGTAAACACGGACCCAAATGACCGGCACCCTAGTCAAGATATTTTATTATTTATTGGAGAGAAAAACTTTTTTGGAGCAAAAGTATGAAAATTTCAGAGTAACTGAAATTATGAAAAATCACTAAATTAAATTCTCTAGTTAGGTATTTATAATTTAGTTTATTTAAGATGAGTTAAGTATAATGATTACTGTCTAAGCCATTGGTAGAAAGTGATGGAATTGTGATGTACAAAATTAATACAGAATTTACTGTAAAAAGTGTACCTATTTTATCCTATTTCTTAGAGGGCATCAATCTAGGTACTGTTTGGAGAGTAGAGAGCATTCACTAATATAGGTAAGTACAGGCATCTCCGGCATTAGTTACCACATCACGACTCAGTTTAATTACCAAACGGTAACTAAAGCGAATAAAAGTAACAAGAAATTTATAATTGTCACTGCTTGATTATATAACTCATTTTCTATCAGTTATAGGAAGAATTTGTTTTAGAGTTATTAGAGTACTGCGTATATAAGCATATTAATAATTATATACAGTCTTTCATTGTTTGTGACTGTGATGATAAAGTTTAAAGTCGTGCATTTATTAAATGTTTTGAAAACCATCCATATCTTAACTCTCAATCAGCATATGTGAGTAATTAATAGATACTTATACTTCTATAATTATTGTTCTACATTTACCAAACATCATATTTATGCTCTATGAAATATTTAGGGTACTAAGTTCAAAGTTATTGTTTGGTTCTACAATTTCAGACACGTCAGAAAAGAAAATATTATAATTATTATTTAACTTCTATTCTAATTGGTATCATGGATACCAATAAAAATAAAAGTTAAATAATGATTATTATATAAAGATTTTTACGTGTTCGAAAATATGTAACAGTGCGATAACTCGGAACTTACCATAAAATTAGACATGTCGAATTTCTGAACCAATTGCTTCTAATAACCTTATCTGGATTATAATTTCAATAATTTTTTAGTTACTGTGAAATAATCACAAAAAATGTCACCGTTTTCTATGTCTACGAAAGGTTCTTATTTCGAATCATGACTCAAAATAAGTACAACTTTTGAGCCAAATGAGATATTGGAGAGTATTCTAGCATTCCCATGCATGCTTTGGAAGTTGCATGCAGGTAGATATGCTTGGGGACGTCTCATTAGTCCGACAGTTACATATGTCTGTTTTATTTCTCGTTTTAATTTTTCAATTAAAATAAAAAGTATTATTAAATAGATCTACTCAATTAATAATTATCATTTCTTACATTTTTTAAATTTTATATTCCTATCTTATTTGACTCTACTTCTAATATTAATTTGTATGATGCAATCATTCATTCGATTTCATCATTTAATGTAGTTTGTTGTATCCACTACTTTGTTGTACTGCACACTTCATGATTATTTAATGACCTGGTGGTTGGGGGGGAGGGTGAATATCCATATATTTGATGATGTGTCGGACTAACGGAGCGTCGTCTAATGGGTTGTCGGACTAATGGGGCGTCATAATAATGGTGCGTCGGACTAATGGGGCGTCGGATTATAATAGTGTGTCGGACCAATGAATAGTAACCGATATGCCTAACCGTAACAATATTATATAGTTTACCGACTAGCTAGCTCCCTACCTAACTAATTAGGAATGTAACATCTCCTATTGAATAATGTCACTACAACTTCTACGTAACATCATCCACTGATATATTAAACACTAGTATGACGTCATGACTCGGTTATTCCTTGTTATGTTGCTCTATGCATAGTAAATAAATAGAGAAATATACTTAGTTTCAAATTAATTGACGATGAACTTGATCCGGTCTTCAGAAACGATGTAAACAAATGACGTCACACAAAATCAGACAAAGTACCTAATGTCAAAATGTGAATAATATAGAATTATATAAGAGCAACAAGTAAATAGATAGAATATGTCAATAAACAATATGTGTGGTTAGCTTCCAGTACCTAGATAAACTTTATATATTTAATACCAGGCTGACACTTTTATATAAGTTGGCTTATTGGCAAACTTGTAAAATGTAAGGTGGCACCTAGTAAACCAACAATGAAGAACTTGAACGGCCATTATCTAACATATAAACCCGATTGTTTATTATAAAAGGTTATTTTAAACACAATTTGACTAATGACATCATCAAAAAAATTCTTATTTAATCTGATAAATGCAAAAGTATCTTAGATCCTTCAGCTAGTCACCTTTACTCTACTGGAGATATTGAAGGCTATCAAGTTTAATATTATATGGGAATAGAGTGTAAAACGTGATAAAAACAAAAATCTACTCAAGTTAATTTCCATGAAAAAGCACATTTAACTGAATAATAGAACAGTTCTTATATGGAAATTACTTGTGTGACGTAACTCGTTTTAATCGCGGTCACGTCCATGTAGTATTTTCGGATGTTCCAATATTGTACTTAGCATACTTTACTATATATTTACTATGCATAGGACCATTATCTAGCATATAAACCTGAATATATATAGTAAAATGTTATTTTAAGCACAATTTTACGAATGGCATTTTCAATAAAAACTCTTAATTTAATTTTATTTAGTTGCTACATTTCCTAAATTAAGTTTATATATCTAAAAATGTTTGTCATATGGGACCTGTAGACAGGTTAGGGATTATAATAGCTATAAAGTTTCTATTAGATTTTCCTTTTACAATCCAAATGTACAATGATAGCGTCATACCATTGTTGCATGGGAAAAGTTCAACAAATTAAATAAATTAATTGCACTGTTCTACCAATGCAATTAAATGGTAAAGAAAGACACTGAAATAGAAATACACTTGAAGGTAAGCTAACACTCACCTGGTATTCCTTGCACCAGAGAACATTCCTCCTTTGAGTACAGAGCTGCAAAAGAGATGATATTAAGGCACTCGTCTGTGCCAGTCATCCTAATGAACCTCACTGCCCTGGGATCGAACCTCAGGAATTGGTGAGACCTGCAGGAAGAACAGCACTTTAGTATGGAGAGAAGACAGAGTGTGAAGGTGTACGTCAGTTAGTAATTTGTTATCATATATTGCCTCTTGACTTCATTGAGTACCTGTCAGGTAATAGGGTTATTTATGTGATTTTATGACATTGACTTTCTAAATGCAAGAAAAAGTTACTTTTTAACTTGCCTGCACCAATAGTTGGAGTGATCAACCACTCTCTGCCATTCCTTCTCATCGACTGATACTTCAACATGATATTTGTAGCTTCTGAATCAGACAGAATAAGCGACTTAATAAAAGATCAGCTGAAATATTATAATATGAATATTCTGCTGAGCTAAAATACATTCAATTAAGTTACTGTCAATTGAAATATATTTATACCATGTATTAACTGTCTAGAAAAATAATAAATAAAAAAAATACAATTCATAAATTCTCACTTTCCTTCACTCGAATCCAGCAAAAGTTGCATAGCATTCAACCGGTAAGTTTGGTCCAACTTGACAACAATGCAGTCTGGTTTGCCTCCCACTTTGTGAGAAGTACATCCACTGGAGCCAGAGATCAAATCTGCCCCTGTGACACTACCACTCAGAACTACAGCTCCCAGACTAGACTGAGCTACGTTGAGGTCTGCAACCGGATATTGAGTAGGAGAGAAATGGACCCGCTAGATGTTTTGAAGCAAGATTTTATTAATTTTTAATAAGTTGTCCATTTCCATATGAAATACATCAACAAAATGATTGAGAAGTTAAATTAATAAAGTTAGAAAAGGATAAAATTCACGATAACAAAAATCAAACCTATTTGATTGGTGTAAAAAAGGGGAGTAAATTACCAATGGGTGGTTGCTGTCGGAAATTAGTTGACGCCTCATCTTTCTTGGTAATGCTCTTGATAGGTTCAAGAATGTCAATGGAGGGAAGTTCTTTAGAAAGTTGGACCACATCAAACAAATCCTGAGGGGAAAATATTTAGATAATTCATATTTGATGTTAGTAGCTACAGCTACTCTAATTCTTAATATTACAGCATTCTATTTCATCATTTTAAACGATTAAAAATCCACCTCCTGTGACATTATTGCCAGTCTGATTTTCTTTCCAATCTCTTTCACAGTTTTCTTGTCAGGTTTATTCACACCAGCCCATCTCTCCGCCGCACGAAAAATGTCTATTTCAGCAGCTGCAAAACTCTGCTCATCCAAGAGAGACAGCAGAGAAACCTGTGTTAGAAACTACTATTAATGTCAATGGTACGTTGATAATATGTACAACTGAAGTATCTGTTTTGACTCGAACCTAACTCAAACTTAAGGATTTAGTTGGACTTAAACATCTGCATCTAAACCAAAGGCTATATCGCTGACATCAAAATGAAATTAAATAAAAGGGAGTGGAAGAAGCATTCAGAAAGATAGTGGCTCCTTTAACAAAGTCACCAACCACCATCGTTGACGATAATCATGGATGCAGAAAAGCAACTCCTAAAATGCACAGGTGGCTGCACTATGAGATGAAAATGGAAAGTTGATAGTAAATAAAGCCTACTTAACACAAAATTCTAAGACCTCGTAGATGAAGAGTATAACCCTAGCGCTATCCTCTACTCTGCAGGTAGCGTTAAAAGAAAGATAAACATGGTAAAAATGAAAAATAGATAATACATGACCCAATTTACAATAGTTTTGTGTTCAAAGGATGCCCCCCCCCCTCTCTATTCCATACACTAGACAGCTTCAGGATAGAGCACCAACAAGAGGTGTTAGCTATATTGTTAAATTACTCTGGTTTGAGCTCAGATGATATATACATTAAAGTGCTCAAATTAGACTAATTAGGTACATCATTTACTTATAACAATAAAATATAGGGGTCTATAAAGTACCTAATGAATTTAAATAAAACCTCAGGAAACTTAGATCTACAAATAAATAACCATGACACACATGAACCATGAAAGTTCATAATGTTTCATACTCTATTGAATATTCTTATCAATAAAACTAGAGAGAAGTTAGAAAAAATTCAGTTAAGTCAGCAGCAATAAGGTTACAGTGTTTGATTTCTATTTGTTAGAAAGAATGCAGGACAATCACTCTTCAGTGAATATAATTCAATAAAAGTTACAAAGAGGAGACAAATGAATGCTCAATTTATAAATTAAGAAATATGGCAAACTTGGTTCTAGGAAATTTCAATCTTGGAAAATTCGGTCTCAGTTTATAATGGTCAAGAACAATAATAGAAATAGTTGAAATTATGAGTACTATTCATTAAAAATAGTACTGTATTTATGGAAAGAGGATAACATCATTAACCTAAGTACAGTGATACATAACATTAGTAATATTGACATGTTTTGACATGAGATGTGTGCGGAAAATTCGGCCTCAAGTATAAATAAAACTTATGAATTAGATGTAACGAGGAGGTCAAAGTGTGCAGTACAAAAAACTAGTGGATACAGCAAACTACATAACGGTCATTTATTTTGAAAGGTCATTTATAATTCTGAGACCGAAATTTCAAGATCAAATATTCCGAGGCTGAAATTTCCAGCCACCGTCAAATTTACACGAGTTAATTTAGAGAAATTATCGACCTTCACAATCTTGTCACCATTTTCCTTCATGAAAGTTGAGCAAGTGTTTTCCAGCTGAACATTCTTGTAGCGCTTTTTCATGTTGTAGAAATCAACAAAGTTTTCAACAGTGATAGATTCTACCAAGTGGTTGATGAGAATTTCCAGAAGTTTCCTCAGTCTGAACTGGTGAGCCAACTCCAGAGATAGGAACTGAGTCTCCACCTGATGTTGGAGTAATGGTAAAAAGAGAGATTTGAAAAGGGAAGGAGCTACTGATGTGGAGGCTAAGAGTGTAGTTGTGTGAAAAGAATGATCAGAATAGAGCACAAAGTGGTTTGTTAGAATGATATCAATTGAATTTCATTGCTATGGAAGAGAGAAATTGATTCATTTAGTAAGACTAAAGAAAAAATTTCTACATTGATGCACTGGTGAATAAAAAAAATTCAGCTAAAATGAAATCTAAATGACAGTCGTCATACACAAAATAATTCTACAGTCTAGCATATAACAATTGGTATTTACAACCATTGTTAATACATACATAAATATTTAATAATTAAAAATTTAAAACTGATTAGCTAGCTATGTACTAAAAAATAAAGGAAATCACCTCTTCACTAAGATCATAGTGACCCTGATAAATAAACACCAATACAGCCCTCACTGCTTCCACTTTGGTATTCCTGATCTCTATAACATTATCAGTGAGTTGGACAGTGACGTCACTAATCTCCACTAGAGATTGTTGATTGGACTGAGAAACATCACCCAGTTCAACAATATCTTGTGAACCAGACACAGCACCTCTCTCATCTGCAGTTTCTTGAGAGTCTTCCTCAGGGCTGAAGAAGTGACTGAAAAATTGAGAGAATAGAGATAAAAAATTGTAGTTACATTATCAAATTATAGGAAAAGAATACATAGGAATTCAAGAGGCACAGATTTTGCAACATCAAAATATCTTATTAGAATATTTTGAATCGATTGAACAATGTAAAACAGTATTTTCAAAAATTTAATTAGCATAAGGACCATTTGCTTACCATATGGCTACAATCCACTCACATTCAAAATCAAAGGACACTCACTTGAAGTATTTGCTCCGAGCTGCAAGAACAAATTTATGCACTGGTATCTCTTCCTCCTCAACCAGCAGTGTAATGTCCCTGGGACATGATTTGACTGCTCCTTGAAAAACTTCACGCAAATCAGAAGACAAATCTTCATATGCAGTTCCAAAAGACATTTTAACTGCAAAAAAATTTCAGTAAGTAGCTACAATTTAAATAACAAGAAAGATTTCCATCTAAGTTAGCAAATACAAGAAAACAAGAGATTTCATCCTTGTTACAGGATATAATGAACAACAAAACAGTCTATTGAAATCACATTATCTTAAACAGACATTCATTGAGAATTGAAAAACAATTAGATATATCTAGGGATATTATAGCTATTTTCAATTTTAAGGTAGCTAACTTATAAATTAAATAAAATGGATTTATCATTTGGAATCTGATAATTTTCAACCAGTAATAATTAACAGGTGTTACACAATATTCTTCCCTCAGAAATTTCCAACTCCCTGTCTGCAAAATGAAAATAATATCAAGAATATATAATTGAATTTTCTATGAAGATCTTGAAGCAGCACCAAAAAATTGATTCATAAATAAATTTCCAGTCAGAAAATAAAGCCACCTGATTTAAAGCAGGATTGTTAAAAACCAATGTTTTTTTTGAAAAAACAAAAACCAGCAGTTGTTATTGGTTCATTTGGTTTTTATATAGAAATATTCAATAAAAGTGCATAAAGATACTGATTAGTTTATACTAACTGATCACTATACATGGTTAACATTACAAAACATCATTAATATTTTCATAAATTAAGATTTTTTCTTTTGAGATAAATTATTGAAAATTTATTAATGCTATGTTACATGTAACTAACATCTTACTACCAAATCTTAAATGATTCTTAGCTGCTAGTCTACTTCAATAAGCTCATAAAGAAATATTAATTCAAGGTTTGAATAACATAGCTAAATTTAAAATATTTCTTAAATTCTTATATTTTCATTGGTTTACATTTTACAACTTTGCATTTCATTATGAAAATATTTTTATAAAGTAAAATATCACAATATGGCCAGGCTGCAGAATATGGAACATCTTTCCAAGACTCTCTGTGGGAGTTTTTGATTGAATTTTAGAAATTGGAGATCTCTGCGGGCAGCAACGCAGCGGGAGATCTTGAATTAATTCCTATGTTAGCTACCATTAATTGATCTGTGGGAGATTCTGAATCTGTTGACTGTTACTGAGAGTCAGAGACCAAATGTCTCTCAGACTCTCAAATTAAAATCTCTGCAAGAGAAGAGACACATTCGGCCCAGTCTGTATTTCGTGGTAAATTCCACCGACATGTCGGTGGATTTCATTCCCTTTAGAAAATAAAATTCTGCCTCTGGCAAAGTCGGTGGATTTTCAGCTATTTATTCCTATGTTACCATTAATTTTTTGGTGGATAAATTGGGAAAATGTTGGTGGATCAGTCAAATCAATGGAAATTTATGGAGGATTTTTTCAGCTTTTTGAAAAAGTCAGTAGAATTTTGTGCACCAAATACAGACTGACACATTCCCAGACTGCCAGTCTGCAGAATATGGGAGATTTTTGGGATATTCTCTACGAACAGTTTCATAACATAAAAGAGAAAATCAGAATATCTACGAACAATTTCCAGCGAGAATGGGGAAAGACAGGTTATCTACGAACAAACTTCAATAGAGCTAGCTGCGACACAAAATCAGCAACCTCATATCACCAACTTTCGTTTATTACTGGAGTTTGGACATTGTAGAGAACCAGCGACAAACTACATATATAAAATATGGTAGAGACAATCGAGAGTTTTTGTGAATGTGACGTCATAACAGCAGCACTAGAAAAATGAATTTAAGTCAAATGAATCGTGTAAAATTGACATTGTGAAACTGTTTATTTATATTTAGGTATTCTATTGAAACAATAATAGATTTGTTCAGTTATTCGAAGTGGATAGGTACAACCCCTTCAATTTTTATGTAAGTGGGTTTTCGTGATGACGTCACTGTCACACACGGCTCGAGATGTGGGCACTGTGCTTTGAACCGCTAAATGAGGTATGATATGTGCTTCTCATTCGTGCTTCAGAAGCCAACACAATATTATAATTTTATTAATGCTATGAGAGAGTATATACATTCATTTAACCATTATTCTTAATACTCTGCTTATATTCATGGAATATATATACCTACTTATAGAGCGTCATTAGACAGCCATTTTGTTTACAAACTTACCTATGTTACGCCATTACGGTACGTGAGAGTATTATTTATAATATAAATACAGTATTACTGTATTTATATAAATACAATACCGTAGGCGTATTTCAACTGTACCGGATACAATAACTTCTGTCGCAGTATTAACTTGTAATACCGTATTTCAATTGTACAGCATACAATAACTTCTGTCGCAGTATTACCTTGTAATACCGTATTTCAATTGTACCGGAAGCAATAACTTTTGTCGCAGTATTACCTTGTAATACCGTATTTCAATTGTACCGGAAGCAATAACTTTTGTCGCAGTTTTACCTCGTAATACCGTATTTCAATTGTACCGGATACAATAACTTTTGTCGCAGTATTACCTTGTAATACCGTATTTCAATTGTACCGGATACAATAACTTTTGTCGCAGTATTACCTTGTAATACCGTATTTCAATTGTACCGGAAGCAATAACTTTTGTCGCAGTATTACCTTGTAATACCGTATTTCAATTGTACCGGATACAATAACTTTTGTCGCAGTATTACCTTGTAATACCGTATTTCAATTGTACCGGATACAATAACTTTTGTCGCAGTATTACCTTGTAATACCGTATTTCAATTGTACCGGAAGCAATAACTTTTGTCGCAGTATTACCTTGTAATACCGTATTTCAATTGTACCGGAAGCAATAACTTTTGTCGCAGTATTACCTTGTAATACCGTATTTCAATTGTACCGGATACAATAACTTTTGTCGCAGTATTACCTTGTAATACCGTATTTCAATTGTACAGCATACAATAACTTCTGTCGCAGTATTACCTTGTAATACCGTATTTCAATTGTACCGGAAGCAATAACTTTTGTCGCAGTATTACCTTGTAATACCGTATTTCAATTGTACCGGAAGCAATAACTTTTGTCGCAGTTTTACCTCGTAATACCGTATTTCAATTGTACCGGATACAATAACTTTTGTCGCAGTATTACCTTGTAATACCGTATTTCAATTGTACCGGAAGCAATAACTTTTGTCGCAGTATTACCTTGTAATACCGTATTTCAATTGTACCGGAAGCAATAACTTTTGTCGCAGTTTTACCTCGTAATACCGTATTTCAATTGTACCGGATACAATAACTTTTGTCGCAGTATTACCTTGTAATACCGTATTTCAATTGTACCGGATACAATAACTTTTGTCGCAGTATTACCTTGTGATACCGTATTTCAATTGTACCGGAAGCAATAACTTTTGTCGCAGTATTACCTTGTGATACCGTATTTCAATTGTACCGGATACAATAACTTTTGTCGCAGTATTACCTTGTAATACCGTATTTCAATTGTACCGGATACAATAACTTTTGTCGCAGTATTACCTTGTAATACCGTATTTCAATTGTACCGGAAGCAATAACTTTTGTCGCAGTATTACCTTGTGATACCGTATTTCAATTGTACCGGATACAATAACTTTTGTCGCAGTATTACCTTGTGATACCGTATTTCAATTGTACCGGATACAATAACTTTTGTCGCAGTATTACCTTGTAATACCGTATTTCAATTGTACCGGAAGCAATAACTTTTGTCGCAGTATTACCTTGTAATACCGTATTTCAATTGTACCGGATACAACAACTTCTGTCGCAGTATTACCTTGTAATACCGTATTTCAATTGTACCGGATACAATAACTTCTGTCGCAGTATTACCTTGTAATACCGTATTTCAATTGTACCGGATACAATAACTTTTGTCGCAGTTTTACCTCGTAATACCGCATTTCAATTGTACCGGAAGCAATAACTTTTGTCGCAGTA
The DNA here is from genome assembly GCA_947561585.1 of Caprella mutica. Taxonomy (NCBI): domain Eukaryota; kingdom Metazoa; phylum Arthropoda; class Malacostraca; order Amphipoda; family Caprellidae; genus Caprella; species Caprella mutica. The sequence continues at coordinate 68,536 of CANNZV010000771.1, forward strand.
TTACCTTGTAATACCGTATTTCAATTGTACCGGAAGCAATAACTTTTGTCGCAGTTTTACCTCGTAATACCGTATTTCAATTGTACCGGATACAATAACTTTTGTCGCAGTATTACCTTGTAATACCGTATTTCAATTGTACCGGAAGCAATAACTTTTGTCGCAGTATTACCTTGTGATACCGTATTTCAATTGTACCGGATACAATAACTTTTGTCGCAGTATTACCTTGTGATACCGTATTTCAATTGTACCGGATACAATAACTTTTGTCGCAGTATTACCTTGTAATACCGTATTTCAATTGTACCGGAAGCAATAACTTTTGTCGCAGTATTACCTTGTAATACCGTATTTCAATTGTACCGGATACAACAACTTCTGTCGCAGTATTACCTTGTAATACCGTATTTCAATTGTACCGGATACAATAACTCTTGTCGCAGTATTATCTTGTAATACCGTATTTCAATTGTACCGGATACAATAACTTCTGTCGCAGTATTACCTTGTAATACCGTATTTCAATTGTACCGGATACAATAACTTTTGTCGCAGTATTACCTTGTGATACCGTATTTCAATTGTACCGGATACAATAACTTTTGTCGCAGTATTACCTTGTAATACCGTATTTCAATTGTACCGGAAGCAATAACTTTTGTCGCAGTATTACCTTGTAATACCGTATTTCAATTGTACAGCATACAATAACTTTTGTCGCAGTATTACCTTGTGATACCGTATTTCAATTGTACCGGATACAATAACTTTTGTCGCAGTATTACCTTGTAATACCGTATTTCAATTGTACCGGATACAATAACTTTTGTCGCAGTATTACCTTGTAATACCGTATTTCAATTGTACCGGATACAATAACTTTTGTCGCAGTATTACCTTGTAATACCGTATTTCAATTGTACCGGATACAATAACTTTTGTCGCAGTATTACCTTGTAATACCGTATTTCAATTGTACCGGATACAATAACTTTTGTCGCAGTATTACCTTGTAATACCGTATTTCAATTGTACCGGATACAACAACTTCTGTCGCAGTATTACCTTGTAATACCGTATTTCAATTGTACCGGATACAATAACTTTTGTCGCAGTATTACCTTGTAATACCGTATTTCAATTGTACCGGATACAATAACTTTTGTCGCAGTATTACCTTGTAATACCGTATTTCAATTGTACCGGATACAATAACTTTTGTCGCAGTATTACCTTGTAATACCGTATTTCAATTGTACCGGATACAATAACTTTTGTCGCAGTATTACCTTGTAATACCGTATTTCAATTGTACCGGATACAATAACTTTTGTCGCAGTATTACCTTGTAATACCGTATTTCAATTGTACCGGATACAACAACTTCTGTCGCAGTATTACCTTGTAATACCGTATTTCAATTGTACCGGATACAATAACTCTTGTCGCAGTATTACCTTGTAATACCGTATTTCAATTGTACCGGATACAATAACTTCTGTCGCAGTATTACCTTGTAATACCGTATTTCAATTGTACCGGATACAATAACTTTTGTCGCAGTATTACCTTGTGATACCGTATTTCAATTGTACCGGATACAATAACTTTTGTCGCAGTATTACCTTGTAATACCGTATTTCAATTGTACCGGAAGCAATAACTTTTGTCGCAGTATTACCTTGTAATACCGTATTTCAATTGTACAGCATACAATAACTTTTGTCGCAGTATTACCTTGTGATACCGTATTTCAATTGTACCGGATACAATAACTTTTGTCGCAGTATTACCTTGTAATACCGTATTTCAATTGTACCGGATACAATAACTTTTGTCGCAGTATTACCTTGTGATACCGTATTTCAATTGTACCGGATACAATAACTTTTGTCGCAGTATTACCTTGTGATACCGTATTTCAATTGTACCGGATACAATAACTTCTGTCGCAGTTTTACCTTGTAATACCGTATTTCAATTGTATTAGAAACAATGATTATTATTTCAGATTGATATAAAATTTGGATTAAAAGAAAGGAACAAATTATATAATCACTTTGATTCAATCTTATATCATTTTCTGTTAGCTCAAGAGCATGTATCATAAATAATATAATATGATATTCGGAGTAGCTTTACATGTAGTGAGCTATTAGCTCAGAGTATATATGTTCAGCACCATTTGCCGATTTGCACAATCTCGAGAGTGTGCAAGTCACGTAAATGGTATGAAGCAGGACCAACAGTGATGGAGTAGATAATCAATTATTTATACATTTATTTGGTCCATTTCATCAAAATATGATAGTTAAAAGCTATACATAATAACTTATTAATATATTAATTGGTAATTAAGCTTAAGTTAGTTACTTAAAGAAAACACTATTAAATTAGACAAAAAATTAAGAAAAGCTTTGCACGTTTTTAGGATCTTGAAAATTTACTACAGTCTCAAGTTTGTCACATATCTTCACGATCCTATAAACGCGTAGCGCTTTATCGAGATTGTGCAAAGTCGGCAAATTGTGCGGAACATAAAGGTTATACCTACAATTTATTAAGTTGTACGAATACAGCTTTCAAATAATTATAAATTATGTGATCAAATGTATGAATAGCGGAAGTGACTTTCTATTTTATATATTTCTGTTAATTACAATATTGTTAGGTAATTCTTGAAGTGTAGCATAAGAGAAACGACGAAAAAGTTGTACATCCTTTATTATTTTTTAGAGCTTTCGAATAATTCAAGTATTTTGGATACCAAAATTACTAACCAGTGTGATATTCGTACATTAGAATCTATATATATTCATAAACAGTCTCCTACGCTTAATGAACAAGTGAGTTCTTTCAATTTAACTATTTTGGGTTAATAACTTATTATTTTTCCTTTTTTTTCATTTTAATTTTCTTTATTATGTATTAACTATTTAGGTGACTTTATTAATTTCGGTATCCAAAATACTTCTTTGTTCTATATATTTCTGATAAATTAGTTTAAATTAGGTTATTGATATTAAATATTCTATTATTTGAAAGCTCTAAAAAAAATAGATAATTATAATGATACCAAAATAGCATAATAGAGTTACATTACAGAGATTTGCTGTTCAGCTACTGACATGCAGTAAGTACAACGTGCAGTGACTTACATCTGTTGGGAGAGTGGACTGCAAATCCTGAGTCATCGATTGCCAGGCACACTTTTTTGAATTTCGAATAATTATTAATTTATTAGACCAATAAGAATAGTATTGGCATATACATGGTGTGTCCTCGAAAAATGCATCCACTCCCATTGAATTTAGTAAGAATTAACTACAATTAATTAATTATTACTTATATTACGTATCTATGGTAGCAATATTATGCATAATATCTTACTAGATTTATGAATATGTAGATTCAAAGGCAGCGGATACATTTTTTTTGACACACTGTATAGTTTTATGAATGCAAGCTATTTTGAACTAAGTCGAAAATATTATTATATATTATAACTGTAAACAGTAATCGTTTAAAATTTATTCTTCATAAATAACATTTGAAAACTGAGTATCTGTCATTTTGATTCCAATTCTTATGAACCGATATCAGATAGAACATGAAATTTATATAAATAATATTGTAGCAATTATAACAACTAGCAAGAATGAGAATCAACAAAAATGTTTTGATAAAACTGATTACAAAATTACTCTGATATGGACAGAGAGCATATACAACGCACCAAATGTGTTTAGTGACATGCTTCTGAAAATAATGCCCGTTTTGTGACGGACAGACCAACTGACACGGCTTTTTTTATAATAGTATATTTTATATATATATAGATTATCCCTTGTAAATATTCTATTGGAGACATTAATTTGGTTTACACCAACTTTATGAGGTACTATTGATAGAGTGTCTGTTTAACGTATTTTGTTTAGCACCATACAACATTTTTTTTAATATAAGTTATATTTTAGATCCACAGCTTCCCCCCCTCCCCCTACATTTAAACCACATACACTTCCACCATCAACACTTCCACCATCAACACTTCCACCATCAACACTTCAACCATCGACACTTCAACCATCGACACTTCAACCATCGACACTTCACCCATCGACACTTCACCCATCTATTCTTCACCACCTACACTTCTACCACCTGCACTTCCACCACCTACACTTGCCACAAATTCATTTTCCCCATCTACACTTTCCCCACCTACACCTCTCCCTCCTTCACATTCCCCCCCTATACTGGCATAATACTGCTCCCATATTCACTTCCCATCTTCACTTCTCTCACCTACACTTCCTCCACCTACACTTCTCAAAAATTAACTTCCCCACCTTCTCTTCTTCCACTTTCCCTTCTCTAACATACACTTCCCCCGTCTTCATTTCCCCCACCTTCATTTCGCCTACCTTCAATTGCCTCACCTTTTACTAAATATAATCAAATTGGAGCACACAATGAAAATAAAAGATTCAAAATATAAAAGACATTAATAGGATGTTTAGTTTGTGGTATCATGCATACCGAATTTGCTTGTATCTAATTACTGAAAGCATAACGGACAGACTCTCTAAGAAAGGAAGAAGCAGAATTATAATGTGATACTTATTTTAACTAAATTAAATTATATATCCGATAGCGACATCTATGTATCTATATAGGTACATATATAGTGAGAGCACAACATAACGTTATATATCATATTATGTAACTATAGAGAAACATCGATGTCGCAAACGAATAGAAAATTAATTTATCATTTTATTTACTATCAGATATCGCTTCATAAGAATTTATATAAAAATAACATATATTTAGTTTTTAAATGTTCTTTAATGAGTAATAAATTTACAACGCTTATTATTTACAGTTTTAAAATGAAATATTTATTATATTTTAATAACACCCTTCTTTCCAATTATGAAACGTGATTCGTATATACTATATACTATCATCCATGTTATGACTATCAACAATAGTTATTACATTAGTGACAAGAAATAATTAAGTTTTAATTGTTATTAACAATATTATGTAAATATAATAATTTAAAATAAAAAGGTAAAATAATTTTAGAATAAAAAAAAATTATTCTCGTTCGTAGAAAACTAATTCACTAGAACAAAAACTGCTTGAATTTCGAATATATCGATAAATAACTAAGTTGTTATTCAATTAAATTTAAAACATCTGTTATTTTGTAATTAAAGTTAAAATGTAATATGTTATAAGCATTGAAGGTCCACATTATCAGTAATATGTTATAAGCATTGAAGGTCCACATTATCAATCTGAAAATCGTATAAATTATTATTAAGTTCAATATATTTTCTATGTCTTCATTACATGTATTAGAAATCAAACTCTTAATAACACTACAGAATATACATAGCACTATTCAACCGCTGATAAAATAGAAAGTTAGCTAGTTATTTTGATTTCTGTGAATTTAATAAAGATATATTACATGTTTTGCCTTTATTAGAGCCGACATTCACAATAAATGGCTAACATTATTTCTTTCGATTCCAACGTAGAATTATATTGATTGTAAAATAACATAGTAAAATAAATCAAAATGATGACGATTTAAACAATAAATATAATTATTTGAATAACGATAACCTTTTAATATATACTAAGAATTTTATAGGACCTTTAATATTCATGCCATAATTATTCTCTTAACAATTTGAACTCAGTGAATACAAATAAGATTACAATAGAAATGTTGGTATCCTTGACACGGAGTGTGATTCCAAAACCACAGACCAATAACATGAACGAAGATGTGATGTCATTTCATTTCAGTTGCTTACTGGCTGTGATAAGTGGCGGTCGGTACTGTTCGTGACTTAAGACAAAAAAGTGACTTGTGCATTGTTAGGCGTTCAAGTGAAATCATCTAATGGATCATCCAGAAAAGAGGAATGAAGGTGAGACGTTATTTTACTCAATAAACAATGATATTAGCCTCCAATTCGGGCATGTAGGTACCTAGACTGGCTAGAAGACTTAGAACATCAAGTAGGTGACAGGTCTGAGTAAAGAGTAGATAGGTAGGTACACTGTACTGACACTAGCTGTAAGTTTGTAACCTAACCATGCTAGCAATGCTTCATTTGAAGTTGAACGTAAAGATGAAGCGATGTCGGATGTACCTAGATAGTAGATACTAGAAGTTATATTATCGTACCTAGGTAGTTGCTATTTAAGTAGGTACGTATCTGTATCTCTAATTATAATATTACTGACTATATCCATTATCTAGGTATTACTATTAAACTTAGAATCATATACGGTACCGAACAGTGTGTATAAACTTTAAAGTCCTACATTGAAGACACCTTGGCTACCTAGGTAGTTTTTATTTTATAAATTTTCATATGGATTATTAATTATTTTAACAATATGATTGAACTCTTTGAACAGGTAGATAAACATTAATTATTTAATGGTTCGATTGATTTGGCTGTAAATTGTAATTGCTGTTTTTTTGTCTAGAAAGTAGGGTTTTTACTTTTTAATAATTACTTATACCTAAGCTTATACGATCTTTCGTCAGATGGCGTGGCGTGCTTAACATTATTTTCCAGATAACCTAGCTACCTAAGTGACTTTGAATATTAATGGATGTTAATAGGTATAATGTTTGAAATATTAATTTTAATATCTTCGTGAATAAGCAATAGTTGAGTGAATTAAAAATTCAATATATAAACTAGGTATTTATAGAATTATATTTATGGAATTAATTTACAAAAAAATGGCGTCGATGACGAGCAAAAAGTTTCATGTATAATACCAGTACCTCATAGATGGCGCTTTACAAAAATTAGTTGTTTCATTTATAGGTAATAGGTATTATTTAAATATACAGACAAACTATATCTGTATCAGTATATCATATGAACATATTAAATGTGCTGAAAAATGAGGGAATGTTAGGTACGTATTGAATATTTTATTAGGCGTAAATTATAGTAAAGATTGCATTCAATGATTCGACAAGTGTTGTTTGAATTCAAAGAACTGTTACAAAGGTATATAACTATGTATGATTTAGTTGTACAAGGTGGGGGAACTGAGACTGGAACATGTAACAGAACATAATATTGCTAATTGCTATGAAAATGGATACAGATCTGTAATAATCACTATGTATATATTAATACCAAAGACAATATAAGATAGACGCTCAACTCCATGTTATAAAATACAGAGTATGTTTGCACTGACGTCAGCACTCTGACCCAACTTCTAGCCAATCAGCGCTAAGGTATACCTACAACTTAGTGTCGTCTAAGACAATATGCTACCTATATTGGTTTATACTCGCTTGGTATATCTACTTATGACTATTCTCCGAATAGAGGTTCTCCGAATAGAAGGTTGATTATATTCAAAATACTATATTGAACCACATATGCGATTTTGTAAACTTAATTAATAATAAAGTAATTAGTTTTCTGATCCCTAATCAGTAGAGAATATTTATATTTCTTATGACTTCACACGTTAAGACGATAAAGATTATCCTTCTGTGAGTTTCAAGGGGTGGGGGGGGGGGGAAGGGGGGTCGTACGTTCATTATTGTTTGGTGTGACGTATGCCACTGATCGCTTCTGATTGGTTGATATTAATTTTGCATGTGCCCTATCAAGTTGAGCGTCTCTCTTATATTGTCTTTGTTAATACTGTATAGTGTAATACGCAGTGTGTCTCTGTCTGTTGGTTGGTTCGTTGCAAAAAAAAACTTCACGCTTTAACATTTAATAAATGTATAAAAAAATGTTATTTTTGACTCAAATCTTTAGACTCAAATCTTTAGACTCAAATCTTTAGACTCAAATCTTTAGACTCAAATCTTTAGACTCAAATCTTTTGACTCAAATCTTTTGACTCAAATCTTTAGACTCAAATCTTTAGACTCAAATCTTTAGACTCAAATCTTTAGACTCAAATCTTTAGACTCAAATCTTTAGACTCAAATCTTTTGACTCAAATCTTTTGACTCAAATCTTTTGACTCAAATCTTTTGACTCAAATTTTTTGACTCAAATTTTTTGACTCAAATCTTTTGACTCAAATCTTTTGACTCAAATCTTTTGACTCAAATCTTTGGACTCAAATCTTTTGACTCAAATCTTTTGACTCAAATCTTTTGACTCAAATCTTTTGACTCAAATCTTCTGACTCAAATTTTTTGACTCAAAATTTTTTACTCAAATTTTTTGACTCATTTTTTTGACTCATTTTTTACTCAAATTTTTTCACATTATTTTACATATTTTTCACCAACATAAATTTTTTAAACATTTTTCCAACTTACATTTTTTCACATTAATTTTTTAAATTTATATATATTCTTTTGATATATATATAGTTATATGTTTTTAATTTATATAAATATTTTCTTTTACTTTTGATAACCCATTAATTTTAATGGAAACTGGAAAGTACACTCATATTTTTATTTTTTTAAATCTACATTTGTTATCTTATTATAAAAACAATTATCATTATAAATTGAACTAAACTTTGCAAACTATGAATAGTTTTTTCACCTCACTCAGTTATTGGGACATAAAATTAGGTAGCTACTAGCTAGTACCAATAATGAATAAGAATACTGAATACATAGCAAAGCAACTAATTAGAGCAACCATACAGTAAGAGAAGCTAAAGCACAATGGTTTGGCAAAATGACATTCAATCAAAGTAATAAAAATTTTAAGTGGCTCTAACATTCTGCAAGGTGAATCTTGAGCTGAAAAGAGAAATAAAAATTACCTAATGTTAATCAATTTAATTGTGAATACTGAATAGCTACATGAATACTGAATACTATATGTAAATACCAACAAGGAAAGGCAATTATGTTTGCAGTAATTTGACCCTTACTTAGGCTCTTGGTACTCTGAAAGTGGGTTCTATCACTAAATTTCAGATCAGTCTGAAAATTAGGACAGAATTTGAGGATTAATCCTGTGGCAAAGTCCTATTTAATTCCTATGTTCCCATGATTGCATGATATTTGCTTTGCACAAATCCCAATTTCTGTAAAAAAAATCCTTGGTCTGAGCCTCTGAGGAGACCTTTTCAGACTGGTCAATAGAAATAATATTAACCTTGTTAACCTCAAATTCTCATTTTGACTTTTCAATCATTATCATTCTACTAGTTTTTCCTACATCTGATGTCAATAATTAAATTAGCACATTGATTGTGGCACTCAATTAAATCATATATGGGCTTTTAGTAAGTAACTCTTTATATTTACCTCTGCTTTTTTAAGCGTTAGTGACTGATATGTTAGACATAGTTCTTTGGAAATTTTATTTGGAGATTTATTACTTAAATCAATATCTAATCATAGAAATTTCTTACTGAATGACATGCAAACAATCTCAAATTTCCTCCTAAATTTACTTATATTTGTCAAGATCAAAAGTGAAACAAATTAAAACTTAAGCATATTAATAAATATGAATAATAAAGTAAAACAAATATATTAGTAGTGATGGAACAATACCCAAATTTTCACTAATATAGATACCATGCCGATAGCTTCTGATAATTTGATTATTTAGATAATATTAATAATTTTGTTATGAAAATTATTGCTAACTATCTATGAAATCATTGTTACGTTAATATCAATTATAATTTTTCATTATAATAGATAAATAATAGATAATAAATGATATGAATTTTTTAAATACTGGCGGTACTTACCAATATTGATACCTATACTTTGTCCCATCCCTAGATATTAGCAACTAAATAGATATGAATTATGTGAAAATATAGGATAATAACATAGAATATACTTCATTCTAATATCGATAGATGATTTCTTATCGAAGAAAATGTAGAGGGTAACAAATTAAAATCATTGAAAATCTGAAAAACAATACATTGTAAATTGTTATAATATTTTATGCTCTGTGAAATGTTTTTGATAGTAAGGTTACTAAGTTCCAAGTCTTTGTTTGGTTCTACATTTCTGGACACATAAGAATTTTTTTTTTATAATTATTATTTAACTTCAATTATAATTGGTATCATGAATTCCAATTGAAATAAAAGTTGAATATTGCTTAGCTATTACATAAAGATTTTCACGTGACTGAAAATATGGGACAGTGCTCTAATACAGAGCTTACCCTAAAATGGGACATGTTGATTTTATGAACCAATTGTTTCTGAAAACCTCATCTGAATAATAGTGATATTTAATTGTTTATTGTAGTTATCATGTTTATATAGCTAAATTGTAGCAAGCAATTTGAGGTTACCATTCCTTTATGACTGAGTAACTGATGAAATAAATATATACTGAATATTGATATCATTATTTATTTTGCAGATTCTGATCCTTCTTCTACCTTGGCATCTGAAGAATCCTTGGCAATAAAAAAAACTTCAACATCCAAACAGACTCCTTCAACCTCCAAGCAGACTCCTTCAACCTCCAAGCAGACTCCTTCAACCTCCAAGCAGACTCCTTCAACCTCCAAGCAGACTCCTTCAACCTCCAAGCAGACTCCTTCAACCTCCAAACAGACTACTCATTCTGCAGCTGCTTGGAAGCAGCTATTTAGTAAGAAATCCATTCCAGCACATCACAAAGAATCGACAAAAGGAAAATCGCGAACTAACATATTGAGGGAGAAGCACGTCTGCACTCTTTGTATAGAGCAAAGAAATCCAAGATTTAAATTTTGTGATGGTTTTGAGAGCTCAATAAAAAGACATATCTTCCACAATCACAAAACTTTGGAAAGTTATGATCCTAAAAATATGTTATACCTCATAACCACCATGATATTCAAAAATATAATGAAGCAATAAAAGAAATAACTGCTAAGACCTCTAAAAACAAAACCTCGAAGCGAAAAAGGGTATCTGGTACTAAATCTTCTGCGGTTCAAGAAGCTCCTGCAGTGGAGGAAGCTCCTGCGGTTCAAGAACCTCCTGCAGTGGAGGAAGCTCCTGCGGTTCAAGAACCTCCTGCAGTAGAGAAAGCTTTTGCGGTTCAAGAAGCTCCTGCAGTAGAGAAAGCTTTTGCGGTTCAAGAACCTCCTGCAGTAGAGAAAGCTTTTGCGGTTCAACAAGCTCCTGCAGTAGAGAAAGCTTTTGCGGTTCAAGAAGCTCCTGCAGTGGAGAAAGCTCCTGCGGTTCAAGACGCTCCTGCAGTAGAGGAAGCTTTTGCGGTTCAAGAAGCTCCTGCAGTGGAGAAAGCTCCTGCAGTGGAGAAAGCTCCTGCGGTTCAAGACGCTCCTGCAGTAGAGGAAGCTTTTGCGGTTCAAGAAGCTCCTGCGGTTCGAGACGCTCCTGCAGTGGAGGAAGCTTTTGCGGTTCAAGAAGTTCCTGCGGTTCGAGACGCTCCTGCAGTGGAGGAAGCTCCTGCGGTTCAAGAAGCTCCTGCGGTTCAAGAAACTCCTGCGGTTCATGAAGCTCCTGCGGTTCATGAAGCTCCTGCGGTTCATGAAGCTCCTGTGGTTCATGAAACTCCTGCGGTTCATGAAGCTCCTGCGGTTCATGAAGCTTCTGCGGTTCAAGAAGCTGCTGGTGTAAAGGTACTTCCTGCTAATGAGGGAGTGATCTTGAGTGATCAAAACAATAATACAATTGATAGCAGCATTGAAAATGAGGAAAACTCCATTGAAGAAATAGAGAATGTATATGAAAGAAGAGTAGAATATCAGCAAACCTTGAAAAGATTCCTTAAAACCGCAACAGAAACTGAAAATACGAATCCCATTCCTGATGATGGGAGCAATGAAAGTCAAGGAAATACTAGTATTACAGAAATGCTTAATAACATTGGTAACAAAATCAGTAACATTCAGGTTCAAAACAATGATATTCTTCTTTCACTACACAAAGAAATTTCTGAAATAAAAAATCTGTTACTAAATCCTAGACAATCGGTTCCAAAGAGTTCAGCTGTCAGTGAAAGCATGCTGGATAAAATTTCTCTTGCTACTAACCTCACAGATTTAATTCAGAAGACCTGTTTTGAAATTGTGTGGATAAATGGAGAACAAAAGTTAAGATGTGCCCTTTGCGCAGACAATTTCAAAGAGAATTCCTCTACAAAGTGCGATTCCTTCGTCATTGGCTACTCTATAGGAAAAGATATTGATCTGCTGGAAAGAGGACATCATTCTCGTTGGTTCAAATTAAAAAGTCGATGCAAGAATCACTTCACACTACAAGATGCTCCACACAATGAAACGAAAGAAACTTCTAGTGGGAAGTTGAGAGGCACCAGGGTAATGGAGAATATTGTAAAAGCTGGTCTTCATGTTGTCCACAATAAGGGTGCTGCTACCCATTTTGAGAACACACTTGCATTTGCAAAGAGCATCGATGCTGATGTTGGAGATATTGGTCACTCGAGGTAATATTTCACCTCAGATTTGCCTTTATATTTTTACAATGTGACAATACATAGCTATATGTGATTGGATTATGAAATATAATGTTCACTCTTTTGTCTATTTCACCAAGTAGCCTTTTTCAATTGAATCGATTATTTTAACTAATCTAAAGAGTCTTTAAATACTTTTACTTTTTATGATAAATACTAAATTATTAACAGTTTTGTAAATCTTTACTGTAATTTTTGATTAAGAGATCAGATTCTATCTATTATTTATAGAGTTTATTTTTTTCAGGAACAATTTCAATGAAATTCTCAAAGCAGCAACAGTTCACATAAGCAAGAAAAATGGAGAAGAACTGTTAAAGCCGCTTGAGAGTACCGGAATTTCACCGCACCTCTACTTTACTGCAGATAAATCTACCCTTAACAGGTTAGTTTGAATAATATATTAAAATATAAAGTGATAGTCAATATCTAATTACTATTATTAGCTAGCTACTTCAAATTATTAAAAGTTACAGCTAGCAAATGTATTATTTAGCCACTTTATATTAACTACTTTCTTTATTCTTAGGAAAACCAATCAAGCAGTTCTTATAATTGCAATGTTAAATGGCAAAAGGACAGCCATTCCAGTTGGTGCTCCGGAAGTTTATCATGCTGATCCTAGTGATGATAGAGAGGAAGAATATCCCGAGCCAGTAATTGGTGGCAGTGCTGAAGAACTAGCCGATTCTATCATGGACAGCATTATATCAAAACTGAATATTCCTGAATCTCATCTTACGTACATCACTGGTAAATATTCATTATCTGATGAGTTATATTCAATTTATGTACTGTTTCTAGAATTTATTTATGATTAGCTTTATTTTTTAAATGTTTGTAAATTGTAATGAATAACATGCGACAGCTCCATTATAGAAGTTGCAGTTTTTTAGTAGCTAAGCTTCAGCTATACTCTATTTCATAAATCTATTCACTAATCAATATGAAAATCACGAGACTTCACAACTTAAATTTGAATTACAATTTATTATTTCATCTTCAGGTGCTACTTGCGATGGTCAGTATATTCGGAGCCCTGACTTTAGAGATAGAATCTGCGAGAGAGTTAAATCTGGAGATACTGTGTTTTCAATGCCTCTGTCATGGGATCCCAGTCATTTGATGAATTTGGCAGTGAATGACTTAAGATTAGGAAAAAGGAGCTTTGGTAAATCTGCAGAATTCTTGAAAAGAGTTACCGATCGTATGAAAGTGTTTGCTCAGGAGTTTGGCCAAGGCAAAGGAGAGTCTGCTAGGAGCCACCTGAGCAAAGAGCATGGTGAAACCTCTTATGTGATCAGCTCTTATTCACAGCAAAGGTAAGGTTCCTCTTAAATTAAATTACTAATTAAATTTTAAATCGCCAATGCATGTGTACTTCTGATAAAATCCTAAACTGAACGAAAAAACTTGCAGGTAAATTCCTGAATTATTAGAAATATATTCAGTTTTTTTATTCACTTGATATAAATTAAAATAATCCTTTATTTATAATAAACCAAGGTAGCTTATATATATTGAACGAATATTCTCTTATTGAATTGATAAGGATTTATAGAAAAAAACATCAATTCCTCAAGCCTCTATATAACACCCTTATGGTGAAGGGAATTTCGGGCAATCTTTGGACTTTTTATCAAGAAGAAAAGTTTCATCAAATAACTATGTAGCTAAGTACTATGATTATGAGATATATAATATATTTTTTTTTACAGGTTTGTTTCATCTGCTGGAGAAGTGTTCTCCAGGGTAGTAGATAGCTACCCTAATTACTATCGAACATTCCATGAGCTGAATCCCCTTAGCAAAAGTAATGATAATGAGGAGTTGAAATATAAGATTAGTGGCACCGATTTCATATTCGACTTACTATTTCTGAAGGATATATTAGATCCAGTTATCAAATCGATGATATACCTTCAGGGGCTGGAAGTGCCTATCTGGAAAACACCAGTTGTGATAAATAAAATAATTGCTCATCTGAATGAGATGAATGTGTCAACATTATCACGTCTTCCGACGCTGAGGAAGCATTTTAATGAAATTCAGCAAAAGACGTTCAAAGACTGTCAGCTAGAAGATGGGCATCTCATTGTCAGCATCTCAACAACTGGTAATTATTTACTCATATTATTTAAACTCCTTGGTATTGAAAGTATCCTCTTTATCTAATTAGAATTGATTAATAGAAGATAACAATATGAAGAAACTTGTACAGATACTACATATATAGTATAAATATAATACAAATAGAAATATGAGAAAGTTAGCTAGGCAGGTACCGTATATAACTTGCATGATATGAAGTAAGGTTTCATCTGGTAGTGTTTAGGTAGCTACAGTATAATTGTTACCTATTATAATTCATCATATCACATGACATGTGGTACATGTTATTAATAACTACTCTGAAATAAATAAAGATACATCAAATCCATAAACAATATTACAATACCTAATATAATAGTACGGGCTGTTGCTCATATAATTTAGTCAATGTAGTTGTCATACTAATAAGGTAATACTTTACAGCTCCAACTGAAGAGGATGAAGACCAGCCTCCAAGGAAGAAACGAAAATCAAGAGTGTCAAAGGTTAATTGGCTATGCAGAGAAATTGAGGAAGATTGCATCCCTGAAGCAGAGTCCTTCAAGTCAGATCTCCTTAATAGCTTGAAAGAGAGAAGAGAGAGCATTCTTCCTGCTGCAAAAACCTTGGCCAGATGTCTCGATTTCCATAGCATTTTCTCATTGTTATGTGGTAACTTGGAGATTGGTTCATCAAATGTACCCTATGATTATTCTAGCTTCATGTTATATGGAAGGGATGAATTCTCTGATTTCATATCTTTCGTATCTGAATTGCCCCATATTAGAGATAATAGTAATATTACGATCCATGCTATGCTGTCATCCACCATTTATGATAAGATTAAAGAATGTTTTGCTGCTATAGTTTGGGGTGATATGTTCTCAACTGTGGGGTGCAAAGTATTTGTTCCTAATAATGAAAATGTTAATCTTTCACATTTATGCAAAGAATTCAAGATAATGAGTTTTTTGCCAACAAATCCTGCTAGTGATATCTTCATTATTAATAATCTTTTCGAAATTACTTTCATTAACACTAGAGAGGAGAAACGGGTTGTACAGGTCACACTCAATGAGAAAATGCTATGGAGAGAAATTTACACCAACAAGTGCGTCTTCCAACTTCTTGGTAGGCCTGCTTGTATCGTGTTAGACGTGGCACTATCTCTAGGAGGTACAGAGGCTATAGTAGAGTCATACTACTCTGTAATGGCTACTCATCAAAAAGAGGGTGGTCAATCTAATGACACATTAGACATGAGGACACTTGTTGATTGGTGCATGCCTTCAATTTTAGCATGCCCCAATCAAATAAGGGAAATCGCCAAAGTCTACCGACAAGGGGATTCAAAGAATCAAGTTTCCAAACATAGAACTCCTATCAGACAGGATAGACAGGGTCGTTCCAAGCTTTTCGAACACTCTAAAGTTCTTGATAGAATTTCTATGCAAGAAAAAGGATTGTTTCATATGAGAAACTAGGATATATTGTTCCATGTTTTTTTATTATCTAAGTCATGTTTCTCTTTTTTTTTATTATCTAAGTCATGTTTCTCTTTTTTTTTATTATCTAAGTCATGTTTCTCTTTTTTTTATTATCTAAGTCATGTTTCACTTTTCTTTTTATTATCTAAGTCATGTTTCTCTTTTCTTTGTATTATCTAAGTCATGTTTTTCTTTTCTTTTTATTATCTAAGTCATGTTTCTCTTTTCTTTGTATTATCTAAGTCATGTTTTTCTTTTCTTTGTATTATCTAAGTCATGTTTTTCTTTTCTTTTTATTATCTAAGTCATGTTTCTCTTTTCTTTGTATTATCTAAGTCATGTTTTTCTTTTCTTTATATTATTTTTATAATTAATTTACTCATGCTTCTCGTGAGAAAGTAGGAAATATTGTTTATCTAATTATCTATGTCATGCTTTTTTTTTGTTTTCTTTTATTTATATTAATAATTATTTATGTGAGAAACTAGGAAAATGTACACATGTGTGTGTGAACGTTTAATAAAACTTTTTTTGTTGAATATGGTAGTATCAATAATTAAATGGTTAATTTCTTTTCGTAAATAGAATTCAATTCAGTGCCTTAGTATTTATCAAAATTATCAGGTAATACAGGATTTCACACTCCTGGGGCTATGAGTGATAGTATTTAATTTCTTTCTAATAATCTATTTAATTTATCAGTAGATAATTATAAAACTATTTAAAATAATTTCAAACTAAATTATTTTCGTGCTTCAGGTCTGCCTCCGATTTTCGTTATTTTAACAATTTATAATTTTTATATAGATAAATATAACCATTGTAAGACATTTTACAGGAATATCATTTGTTGTGGAAATGCTTAATTTTAGAGATGTAGCGCTATTAATTTTCTGGTAGGAATAACTTAAGGCTTTTATATAAAACTAGGGTTAATTTTAGAAGTCTGAAGTATTGAAACCATCAGCTAATGTAGTTCGTTCACTTCGTTGTATCCGTTAGTTAGTCATTCTGCAAAATTCATGACTGCTTAATGAAGGGGTGGCAAATGATGTTATTTTAGAAATATACAGCAATTTACCTTCCTAGATCCCAAACTTAACAGAAACTTGATTACGCTATATCTCGAAAACTAAGCATTTCCACAACAAAAGGTATTCTTGAAAAACGTCTTAGAATGGCTCCCTTTACCAATATAAAGTGTCAAAATATCGAAAATCAGCGGTTAACATAAAACATAAATTTATCCAAACGAAATATAAGTGTGCTACTGCGACACTCATAATTGATTTTGTTGACTGCTACGAACAATATGTGATAACATCCCCACTGCGACTGCGATCGCGTGATGTGGGTTTTAAATATCTACGAACAGAATACCCATTCCTGCAGACTGGCCAGACTGCAGGAACTTCTGAACTGGTAAACTGTTCTCCAAGAAATCCTCTATTTTGGCTTCTATTCTCAGAAAAATACATGTAAATATAGGAAGAAATTAAGGATTGGTTGCACAGAAAATGTTAAAAATGTCCCATGTTCTGCAGACTGGAGTCACATTCTGCAGACTGGCAATATGGTGAGGTGAAAACCCTGTCAATATTTCTATTTTCCTTTATTTTAATGTCTTCCATTAAAAAATCACACTACTAAGATTAGCTAACTAATTAGATTTTTATAAGCTATATAATATTTTACATATTTAAATGAATTAGGTACCTATTAGAATTTAGATCAATTTTAATTGACATAAATAATTAAATATAATATGGATGATTAACCAGACTGGAAAACATGAATTCTAACAGAGTTATTCCTAACTTCATGCATTCCCATCAGTGTCCAGTGATGTTAATCATCACAACAAGCCCAATTGTGAAGCTTAAATGACTTATTTATATTAGTTTTAACTGCGGGAGTTGAAATTTATAAAATAATTTACTGATTTCTGCATTTTTTAGGGTTAAAATGAGTAATTTTTGTTCATTCTAAATTCCTAACAGAGTTACTAGTCAATCTGAAATGAGTTATTATTCCACTCTGATTGATTAATGATAAATTAAATATGATTTAAAGCTGCAAATGATGAAAAAAAAACAGTTTCATTAGTTAGTTGAATAGGTAATGTCCCACCTCACTTTTATTCAGGGATATTCACCTGGTCACATAATCCAATTAATCAAAGATGAATACACAATTCACTGAATTCAGACTCAGTACCACAGACAGCGATTCAGTGAATAACATTGCATGATTGCACCACAATTCACAGTAGTGACAATCGAGGTGCTTTGTGTACGTTACGTCATCACTGCATTACTCTAGGGTTAAATTGAAGGCATTTAAAATAGGGAAAGTAGTTCAAAATATATGATCATCATTATTGTGTTACTGCAATAAATTTTTCATGTTATGTATACTATTCAATCCCTAACTTTCAATATTAGTGAATTGCCTTGATGACGTTACACTCACGCAACACTGGATTGTAACAACTTTATCTATAGCGCATACAATTATGTGGACTGTTTTCAATACAGTGAACTCAAACAAACGTGTACAGAACATGTATCAAATAGGTACAAAAATCGATAATGAATAACTACCTACTTCTGTAAACTATGATTTAAACATTATATATAATAAATGTAAATTCGAATATTGAATTCAAAAAGGTTACGAGCAACATTTTTCGGAAAGCTTACTGTTTATTTTTGTCTAACTGATTTAATATATTCTATAAGTATGTACTTACGTACTTATATTCAAGTGCCGCTTTTATAAAAGCTAAAATGATTGCGAGATTTATGACTCGAGTTTTATGTACGTAATTGTAACTCTTTAAACATTTCATATGATATTGATATGAATTATATTGAAAGAAAATGATTCAGAGGCCTCGAGTTAATTATCGTGTATTTAGATCGAAATGATGAAAACTCTGATGAAAAGTAACGAATGAATTAAAAGTATTAAAATTCAATCATAGCTTAACTCCCACTCAGTTTAGGTGATTAATTAGTTTGAAACTTTGATATATATACCTTCATGTATTATGAGCCCCAATCAAAATGAATTTTAAATAATAACTGCATAATTTAATTCTTTCTTGCTTGGTCGAAACTGTGGATCAGTTCGGAAGGAACTTAACCTATATACCTAGTAGGTATTTAAAATATTGTATTTTGTGAATAAAATAACAGTTTGTTGAATAGTCACTTGAATTATGTAACCCACTACCTATATATGTTTATCAAAGTATCAAACCGAATTATACTTATACTGAATGATCGAGAGTTAAGCTTGATTGAATTTTAATGCATTTAATTAATATCCTAATTTGAACTTTCATCATTTCAATATACACCAAGTCGAGGTTTCAAAACTATTTTATTTTAATCAAACTCATAGAAAAAGTAATATTTGAGGAAATATAAATAGATCATAACTTCGAGACATATCTCGTTCTTATTACCATTTTCAAGAAGTCCAAGTAGTTTTGGTAATAAAAGCTTGGCCTGCCTGTAATACCGAAGCTCGGTGGTGCACAACCCTATCAATTTTTTCTATAATGGTGAGACCACAACCACCCCAGATAGATTTTCCGTATAGGGGAGAACCGGGAGCATTCGGACACTTTTGGGGAAAAATGAATAATTCGTAAACAAATTCGAATTTAACTGTATAAAGATTTCTGTATGTAGATAAATCATATTACTTCAATTCTATTAAGACTGTTTTACAGTTTAAACCTCCATTCGAAAGTTATAAGACAAAATGTAAGAGAGGTTCAAGTGTCCGAATGCTCCTTCCGAGAGGGAGACTTCGGACATGCAGTGAGGATGATTCGGATACCATAAAAATGGTTAAAACGTTGGTAATTTAGGTAATTAAAAGATAGGTTTGAATTCGCATCTACTAATTTAATTGAAATAAACCATAATAACTTGCTATTCACAGTAATAATTCATCGTATTTGAAATTTTATCATAATAATATTATTGTAATGATTGAACATTTTCTCCAACAAAATATAGATAGCCCATGAGTAATCACTCTAAAATTATCCCTACATTTAATAGCCAAATATCAAAAACAAATGGTATAACCAATCCTTTTACTTTGGGTACAACTATTTCCTTTTTCTAAGAATTCACCAAAATTAGTAAATTACATCTCAAATATTTCATCGAATGTTTAAAGCATAGTCCATAAGTGTAGATCTTGTAACACATCCAATTTCAGCAGCTTTTCTGACAGATAAACCTTTTTGAAATTCATCAAATGTTTTTTTGAATAACTTCTTTATTACGGCCTCTATAGGTTTTCCTTTTATAATGAAAAGGCATGAATACGATCGTCAAACTGTCAAATAAAGACACTAATATTAAAAGTTGCAACTAATCTTATGAACGAAAGTTATGTCAATTAAAATAATTAACTTCAAGTTCGGAATGTCCTTTTTAATAAGAATTACTTCAATAAATTGTAATGGTGGACTGAATCGGATACAGAGGGAAGGTTCGGACACCGTCCGAACCAACTTCAACAAAAGTGTCCGAATCATCCCAATTGACACTTCAAAATTAGAAATATCACCATTTTTCTAATTTCATTTGTACTATTTTTTTTAACACACCAAACATAACATAAAATATTGATATAATTCATACCTTTGAGATTGAGAATCAGTTTCGTATTCATACAGTCCACACACGATCCAATTGTATCATGAAAAATTACATCAATATTGAAGAAAACAGTAAATTACCCCTTGGGGCGAAATACTGCATCTCCGCATTGGATCTTTCAAATAGCTGACGGGTAACACCTCGCACACATTCAGTTGCAATAAGCGGTAGTTCCAACAATTATAAACATGTTTAAACAAATTGTCCGAACAATCCCTCTGTCCGAATGCTCCCCTATCAAGTGTGGATAAAACATTGAATACTAGAGAGTACATCAAACCCTTTAAGTAGACACTAGTTACGTAAAAGAATGGCTTGGTCTAGTACAAAACTCATTTTAGTTCCTTTGTATTGGTCCAACACCAATTTCGCTATAAAAGTGAAGCAGTGAATTTGATAATTCGTTTGCTTATGAATAATTTAATGGTCACAAGTCAAATAATGATAGATAACCGGTAGCATGATGCCGAAGCCTTTTTTGAACAATTGTAAATGCATCATTTTTTATAGAACGATCACTGTAAGAAAATGCAGTCTTATAATCTATCACATTAGTTATTTTATCACAGTGTCTGTTTTGAAAAAAGTTGTACAGTGTATCTCAGAAAAAAAGCAACTAAAGAAATTATAGTTAGTGATTCTTGCCGTCTTGTTTATAGGATTGGCTTTTGTCCACCGCTCCTATGGGCAAAAGTTATGTTGAAATGTATGCCTGTATTCAGTCTACGGAAGATATGCAGCTATAAAGCAAGAGAAATCTTGTTCACAAATTATTAGCCTACACTGGAGATAATAAATTCGGTTGCATTCTTTTGAGACACACTGTATATAATGTATATGTGTCTCTCACTGTAAATTATGTTATATATAAAGAAACGCAGATAACTAATATAATACACTATTTGATGACATATTTATGTCTAGCATGGTACTTCAATTTTTTGGATGTGGACTTATAGGGAGGGGGGGGGGGGGGAGGAAAAACTATAGGTAGAAGATAGGTATAGGTTCCTATATAAACAGATAAAAGTAGAAAAGGAAAATGTCTATATAGTGAGTTTTATACGAATTAGTTTGTAAATTTCGTAAGTGTTTTTAAAACAATTTGATTTATATATCAATTTAAACTTTCATCTTATTGCAATAGAATATATAAGGAGTATAGAATATATAAGAAAAACTAAGAAATATATATCAAGCCACAGTTAATGTTGCTTTTAGTTAAAACTTGTGAAACATAATTAAAGGTTCTTATATATACTATCATTAAAACTATATTTACTCAATCTCTTCTCTTTGAAAGTTTAGAAAATTTAAAATCTGACATTGATTTGGAAAATAGAATTAGGGATTTTGTTGCAGTTTTGTAAGAAAATTGATGTTGTGAATTACTAGGGTGAGTTTTTAGTTATCGGACAGTTCCACATGTTCGATCATATAATAAAAAAGTTTATAATTCTTATTATGTAAATTTAAAATATACTTTTTCATATACTACGGAAAATGTGGAACCGTCCGATAACTCGAAACCTCCCCTAATTAGTTAGTTACTCTAGTTTTGTATATTATTTATTTATTTGTTAATTTAATCTATTTTGTTTGCAGTGAGAAGCCAAAATTGAAAGAAAGGAAGAAAAAACCTGTCCTGTAGATTATTGAAATAATTTAAAGATTCTACCATTCATTTTCCTTGCAATTATTGGGACAAAATAAAAGATTTCATTGCTTTACATTGATTAAAATTTCACAAGAGTCTGATGTTTAAAATAGATATAATAATGTTATTAATTAAATGCTATTTTAGTTAAAGGTAATTAATAAAGAAAATAACTGTTAATCAGAAAATATATTGAAAACATAAGCTTGCAATCAAATAAACACATAAATTATGACTGTGATAGTTTTTAAGGCTGAGTACACTAGTTAACTTTGTAGTTAGAGGGAAATATTTTAACATAATATGATAAACATTAATTAATGTTGTGAAATATTTTAACATAATATGATAAACATTAATTAATGTTGTGAAATATTTTAACATAATATGATAAACATTAATTAATGTTGTGAAATATTTTAACATAATATGATAAACATTAATTAATGTTGTGAAATATTTTAACATAATATGATAAACATTAATTAATGTTACGAATGTTTCAGCATAAATCACTGTGTTTTTCGAGATAATAAGGTTTTTATTAGTTAAAATAATAGCAAATTAGAGAATTGTAACCAGGACCAAATAATCTGTGAGGTGATTGACTTTTTCTCCCCAAGTAACGGGTTAAAGTAATTGTTAATGTAAGTAAAGCTTTATAAAAACAACTGCAATCAAGCAATAAACAATAATAAGAACAAAAACAAGTACATTTTAATCACAGTGCAAAAATGTATCTAATAAACACACGAGTGTTTAACCCTAGCCTGTGTGATGTGCCATATATGGTACATACTCTAACTTTGATTTTCAGTCTAAACATTAATAGCACTACAGAATAATAAAAGAAATACAAATATAGATGCAGAAAAATAAAATATTTATTTTATTTCACTTTCCGAATTTTAGGAACTAAAAGTTACTGTCTTACAATTTATTAAACGACTTTTTATAGCAATATAATTAGTAAATTGTAACCAATATAAATAATATTATTTTCAACTTTACTCGATATATGAATAAATATAACAATATAATTATAATTCCTTTAATTTCTAATCATTACTCGGAATAGTTTTAATTCTAACCAAATTAACCAATTAAAAGTAATTATGTTATTTTTTCTTTAAATTCCTAAATACAAATATGTGACACAATAATAAGAAACAATTCATTAAATTAAGAGACAGGAAATAACATCCAGTTTCCTTCACGTCAAAGGTGACTGCTGTCCTTATTGGTTGAGAGAGCTGTTAGTTTGTGACAGCAGTGGTGCTGGCAGGACTCTCAAAGTGGTACAGATCTATGCGATACTGTCAGAGAAATGAACAAGAATTAGCAAAGAGGAAAATGTTCAAATTAGCGACTAAGTTTGACGAAACTGAGGCAATGTTTCTGTTTTATTTTATCGTCTCATTGAGATGTTGGAGAGAATTGGAAATGATTTGAGTGAAAAACACAAAGTGAAAGTGTTCATCAGTGATAGAGAGTGCTCATGACTGCATAAAAGCTACCGTTTACGAATAGAACACAGTTCAGGGTGCACTTTACTCACAGATGGAGTAAGAGGAAAATGAAGAGTTGCTAGCAGTTAAAGGCTACTAAGTGAATAAAATTTCATAAGAATTAAGTAATTTTTATTAGTATTAAAAATTTATTTGTTTTAAATATTTTTTACGAGTATTAAGTAATTTTTTGTAAGTATTATAAGAAATAACAGAAAAATGAATAATATATTATTCATTTTATTATTAAATTTGGTATAAAAAATATAATACTAAAATATACAATAATAATTTATTATCTAATTTAAATGAATATTTTTTTATAGGTATTTCTAAACTATTATAAGAGACTTATGAAAAATGATAACCAGAGCTAATTAATAAAGTTATCAAATTTGATAATGATAACCAAAGCACTAGCGACATCTTGCGGCTGGTGGAATAACTTTAGTGGTGATATTATTGATGGTGAAATTCTTTGTGTGTAGGAATAATTCATTGTAATTATCCCGATAAAAGTTAAATTACTGCAGTGAATCTTTAATCAATTAAATTATGAATATTAAATTAATTTAAAGTAAAACTTTGAATTCACATGTAACAATTCTAATGGAATTTAATTACATTAATTTTGATGCTCAATATATTATATTTCCTAGTCTTATTATTTTACACTATTTTATTAGTATGAAATAACGAGGATTATTTTAACCTCAAATAAATAAGAATTACTCATCCATTACTCACCGACTAATGCATGAAGCATAGCAGTCAAGGGAATACTTACATCATTTATTCTCTTCACTGTGACTCTGAAGTGCAGCACAACTCTGCGACTGAACTCAAAGGTACGCCAGACTGCACCCCTCTCCCCCTTTGCCTCACCACCAACTGGTTGCCAAGATTCTCCGTCAGAGGAACTCTCGATGCTGTAACTGGTACCCCCTGCATGTAATTTCACCCTGAGGGGAGAAAGAGGGTCATTAAATTAGTGTCCACACAGTCAGTCATTCAGTGGTAATTACGTCATTAGTACAGCAGTGGAAATAATAAAACAACATTGTTGTTACGTAGAAATAATTGTACAGAAACAATGCAGATATTGTGTTTGTTAGCCTTTTAAGGAATTAAACCTGTTTTATTTGCTTTAGGAATGATTAGACAATTAAAGTTAATGTTAGAAGCTATTTTATGTGAGTAATTCCACTGAATGAATATTTAACACTGGTGGTGTAATGCAAGTTTTAATATATTATAACAAAATATATAGAGATTTAATAAAAAAAAACAGTAAAGAGTGTAATACAAGTTAAACTGAGGCATTTACATTTATTAATTCACAAAATAGTTAAAAGATGTAAATGGTATTATTGAATTCATTTCTTTAATTAATCTCCTATAAATTTATAATTAATATAAAATAATGTTTGCTAAATAAGGCAATTAAGAAATAAATGAAATTTCAATTTGAATTATTTATTAAAAATTGATCATAAAATATTTTCTATATATTTCTTAATTTTAATATCTAAGTATTTTCTTTGTCTATTATCTTATTTTGTAGGTATGTTTATATAACTAGAGTAGAATATAAATATTCACTGAGGTAAGTACGAATGACGCAAATTAGAAAAGTAATTGGTTAGAATTTAACCTCATTGCCTTGAATAGAGTACAGTAGTTCACTTCATTT
This sequence comes from Caprella mutica, assembly GCA_947561585.1. Lineage (NCBI taxonomy): Eukaryota > Metazoa > Arthropoda > Malacostraca > Amphipoda > Caprellidae > Caprella > Caprella mutica. Next base: position 94,123 of record CANNZV010000771.1, read on the forward strand.
AAATTATTTGCACCAAAACTACACTTAAGTACTAATTCTTTTCTTTCATTAATTATCTACTTTTCTGCATTGAGGCAGACTTCACTCACCGCAAAGAAGATAGCCAGTGAGGCTGTCCCAGTGTGATGGTGAGGGGAGAATTCTCTCTCACGTCAGCACATGAGTTCTCCTTCCCATCGATGCAATGCATTGGTTTGTAAGAGGGATGACCACAATATCCACCAGAGACTTTAGCCCCTCTTGAGTCTAAGGCCACATTAGTGGAGGCAACTGAAAGAAGAGAAAAAGTTAGTAGGGGAAGTAATAGGAGAACAACCAAGAGTTTGCCCACCATATCATTGCAATGAATAGGACATAATATAATGAATATGACATAATAATGAATATGACATGATAATGAATATGACATGATAATGAATATGACATAATAATGAATATGACATAATAATGAATATGACATAATAATGAATATGACATAATAATGAATATGACATAATAATGAATATGACATAAAAATGAATATGACATAATAATGAATATGAAATAATAATGAATATGACATAATAATGAATATGACATAATAATGAATATGACATAATAATGAATATGAAATAATAATGAATATGACATAATAATGAATATGACATAATAATGAATATGACATAATAATGAATATGACATAATAATGAATATGACATAATAATGAATATGACATAATAATGAATATGACATAATAATAAACATAATAACCTGGGGCCGAATTACAGAAGAGTTCGTAACATCAAACTTACGACAATAATTAAGAAGTCATTTACGAACCAATTTAAGAATGTTCGTAGAGTCACTGGTTATCATTTTACGGAAATTAACTAAATATTATACTATTTAGGCTAAGTTACGAATTATTGCACAGTTCTATATTTTCGAACAAATTAATAAAATTAATAAAAGTGTCAAATAATTTACTTTTTGAATGTAATCGGAAATTTGAGACTGTCCGATAACTCGTAACTAACCCAATAAAATAATATTACAACTAAATGTTATTGTAGGTATTTTTTCATGATACAATATTATGTCATTTATTATTATTCAAAGGTTAATTAAAAGGGAGAAATTTTGTTTTGATTGAGATGAACGTTTAATAAAATTATGAACCTAAATGTATATTAAGATAAATATATTATAACTTATATTGTAGTAATAATAGTTTGTTCAGAAGTATGGGAGTTATACCTACCTAGTCAATGGGTCTATTTCATTTGGGTCCGTGTTTTTAAAAAGTATAATAAACATGCATAGTTAGTTTAGCCTAAGTATAATTGAATGCTTTCTCAGTTTTAATGTTAATTAATAAAATATTTTAATATATAATGCAATTTTATTATATAGTTTATATAAAAAACACTTAATGCTATTGTTTCCAGCTCAAATTTGGAATGTCCATTGATTAATTGTTGAATAATTTACCTAGAACCAACAATAACATCGAGGCTTGTCACAACGCATCGTAACGCATCTTGCTTGCATCAAAACATATGGAAATTCATAGATACATTGAAAAAGGAAGATAGTCTAACTGCACAAAGAAAATGCACATCGAATGCAGTGAGCCATTTCATGGGAAAAAGAAGTACAGACACGCTACGGTAAAGCTTCAAAATATTGTTAAACGGTACAACTCAGACGATAAAACATTGTTTTTTTTTAAACATTTCACACAATATGCGGTATTAGGTTTTTCTATACTATGAACTAATTCAAACTTTGGTGTTTAAAGCTTATTTTAACATGTTAAACGAAAGCAAACCTTTGTTGTAAAAAATCTTATTATTTGGAGTATGCTAAATTTTCATTGTTCAACACGTTGTGGGAGCGCATTAAGTGTTTTTTATATATATCAAAATTTCATTAAATTTTAAAATATTTTATTAATTAACCTCAAAACTGAGAAAGCATTCAATTATACATAAGCTATATTAAATATGCATGTTTATTATAGTTTTTAAAAACACGGACCCAAATGACCGGCACCCTAGTCAAGATATTTTATTATTTAATGGAGAGAAAAACTTTTCTTGGAGCAAAAGTATGAATATTTCAGAGTAAATTAAATTATGATAAATCAATAAATTAAATTCTCTAGTTAGGTATTTATAATTTAGTTTATTTAAGATGAGTTAAGTATAAAGATTACTGCCTAAGCCATTGGTAGAAACTGATGGAATTGTGATGTACAAAATTAATATAGAATTTACTGTAAAAAGTGTACCTATTTTATCCTATTTCTTAGAGAGTATCAATCTAGGCACTGTTTGGAGAGTAGAGAGTATTCACTAATATAGGTAAGTACAGGCATCCCCCGCTTTAGTTACCAAATCACGACTCAGTTTAGTTACCAAACGGTAACTAAAGCGAATAAAAGTAACAAGAAATTTATATTTGTCACTCCTCGATTCTATAAATCATTTTCTATGAGTTATAGGAAGAATTTGTCTTAGAGTTATTAGAGTACTGCGTATATAAGCATATTAATAATTATATACAGTCTTTCATTGTTTGTGACTGTGATGATAAAGTTTAAAGTCGTGCATTTATTAAATGTTTTAAAATCCATCCATATCTTAACTCTCACTCAGCATATGTGAGTAATTAATAGATACTTATACTTCTATAATTATTGTTCTACATTTACCAAACATCAATTTTATGCTCTATGAAATATTTTTGGTAGTAGGGTACTAAGTTCCAAGTTATTGATTGGTTCTACAATTTCAGACACGTCAGAAAAGAAAATATTATAATTATTATTTAACTTCTATTCTAATTGGTATCATGGATACCAACTGAAATAAAAGTTAAATAAAGATTATTATATAAAGATTTTTACGTGTTCGAAAATATGTAACAGTGCGATAACTCGGAACTTACCATAAAATTGGACATGTCGAATTTCTGAACCAATTGCTTCTAATAACCTTATCTGGATTATAATTTCAATAATTTTTTAGTTACCGTGAAATAATCACAAAAAATGTCTCCGTTTTCTATGTCTACGTCGGTTCTTATTTCGAATCATGACTCAAAATAAGTACAACTTTTGAGCCAAATGAGATATTGGAGAGTATTCTAGCATTCCCATGCATGCTTTGGAAGTTGCATGCAGGTAGATATGCTTGGGGACGTCTCATTAGTCCGACAGTTACATATGTCTGTTTTATTTCTCGTTTTAATTTTTCAATTAAAATAAAAAGTATTATTTAATAGATCTACTCAATTAATAGATAATCTAAATTATAAAATAATTATTATTTCTTACATTTTTTAAATTTTATATTCCTATCTTATTTGACTCTACTTCTAATATCAATTTGTATGATGCAATCATTCATTCGATTTCATCATTTAATGTAGTTTGTTGTATCCGCTACTTTGTTGTACTGCACACTTCATGATTTTTTAATGACCTGGTGGTTGGGGGGGAGGGTGGACATCCATATATTTGATGTTGTGTCGTACTAACGGAGCGTCGTCTAATGGGTTGTCGGACTAATGGTGCGTCGGACTAATGGGGTATCGGATTATAATGGTGTGTCGGACCAATGAATAGTAACCGATATGCCTAACCATAACAATATTAAATAGTTTACCGACTAACTAGCTCCCTACCTAACTAATTAGGAATGTAACATCTCCTATAAAACAAATGTCACTTCAACTTCTACGTAACATCATCCACTGAGATATCAAACACTAGTATGACGTCATGACTCGGTTATTCCTAGTTATGTTGCTCTTTGCATAGTAAATAAATAGAGAATTATACTTAGTTTCAAATTAATTGACGTTGAACTTGATCCGGTCTTCAGAAACGATGTAAACAAATGACGTCACACAAAATCAGACAAAGTACCTAATGTCAAAATGTAAATAATATAGAATTATATAAGAGCAACAAGTAAATAGGTAGAATATGTCAATAAACAATACGCGTGGTTAGCTTCCAGTACCTAGATAACCTATATATATTTAATACCAGGCTGACACTTTCATTTAAGTTGGCTTATTGGCAAACTTGTAAAATGTAAGGTGGCACCTAGTAAACCAACAATGAAGAACTCGAATGGCCATTATCTAACATATAAACCCGATTGTTTATTATAAAAGGTTATTTTAAACACAATTTGACTAATGACATCATCAAAAAATTCTTATTTAATCTGATAAATGCAAATGTATCTTCAGCTAGTCACCTTTACTCTACTGGAGATATTGAAGGCTATCAAGTTTAATATTATATGGGAATAGAGTGTAAAACGTGATAAAAACAAAATTCTATTCAAGTTAATTTCCATGAAAAAGCACATTTAACTGAATAATAGAACAGTTCTTATATGGAAATTACTTGTGTGACGTAACTCGTTTTAATCGCGGTCACGTCCATGTAGTATTTTCGGATGTTCCAATATTGTACTTAGCATACTTTACTATATATTTACTATGCATAGGACCATTGTCTAGCATATAAACCTGAATATATATAGTAAAAGGTTATTTTAAGCACAATTTTACGAATGGCATTTTCAATAAAAACTCTTAATTTAATTTTATTTAGTTGCTACATTTCCTAAATTAAGTTTATATATCTAAAAATGTTTGTCATATGGGACCTGTAGACAGGTTAAGGATTATAATAGCTATAAAGTTTCTATTAGATTTTCCTTTTACAATCCAAATGTACAATGATAGCGTCATACCATTGTTGCATGGGAAAAGTGCAACAAATTAAATAAATTGATTGCACTGTTCTACCAATGCAATTAAATGGTAAAGAAAGACACTGAAATAGAAATACACTTGAAGGTAAGCTAACACTCACCTGGTATTCCTTGCACCAGTGAATATTCCTCCTTTGAGTACAGAGCTGCAAAAGAGATGATATTAAGGCACTCGTCTGTGCCAGTCATCCTAATGAACCTCACTGCCCTGGGGTCGAACCTCAGGAATTGGTGAGACCTGCAGGAGGAACAGCACTTTAGTAAGGAGAGAAGACAGAGTGTGAAGGTGTACGTCAGTTAGTAATTTGTTATCATATATTGCCTCTTGACTTCATTGAGTACCTGTCAGGTAATAGGGTTATTTATGTGATTTTATGACATTGACTTTCTAAATGTAAGAAAAAGTTACTAATTACTTACCTGCACCAATAATTAGAGTGATCAACCACTCTCAGCCATTCCTTCTCATCGACTGATACTTCAACATGATATTTGTAGCTTCTGAAACAGACAGAATAAGCGACTTGATAAAAGATCAGCTGAAATATTATAATATGAATATTCTGTTGAGCTAAAATACATTCAATCAAGTTACTGTCAATTTAAATATATTTATACCATGTATTAACTGACTAGAAAAATAATAATAAAAAAAAAAAATACAATTCATAAATTTCTCACTTTCCTTCACTCGAATCCAGCAAAAGTTGCATAGCATTCAACAGGTAAGTTTTCCCCAACTTGACAGCAATGCAGTCTGGTTTGCCTCCCACTTTGTGAGAAGTACATCCACTGGAGCCAGAGATCAAATCTGCCCCCGTGACACTACCACTCAGAACTACAGCTCCCAGACTAGACTGAGCTATATTCAGGTCAGGAACTGGATCTGAGTAAAAGAGAAATGGACCCGTTAGTAGGTTTGAAGCAAGATTTGATATATTTCTTAGTAAATTGTTCATTTTCATCAGAAATTCATCAACAAAATGATTGAGAAGTTAAATTAATAAAGTTAGAAAAGGATAAAATTCACGAGAACAAAAATCAAACCTATTTGATTGGTGTAAAAAAAGGGGAGTAAATTACCAAGTGTGGGTGCTTGCTGTCGGAAATTAGTTGACGCCTCATCTTTCTTGGTAATGCTCTTGATAGGTTCAAGAATGTCAATGGAAGGAAGTTCTTTAGAAACTTGGACCACATCAAACAAATCCTGAGGGGAAAATAATTAGATGATTCATATTTGATGTTAGCTATACTCTATTTATTCTTGATAGTAGAAAATTTCATATCATCATAACAAATCCAAATTCACCTCCAGTGATATTGTCGCCAGTCTGATTTTCTTGGCAATTGTTTTCACAGTTTCTTTGTTTGGTTTATTTACACCAGCCCATCTCTCCGCCGCACGAAAAATGTCTATTTCTGCAGCAGCAAAACTCTGCTCATCCAAGAGAGACAGCAGAGAAACCTGTGTTACAAACTAGATTTAATTTCAATGGTACGTTAATAATATGTACAACTGAAGTATCTGTTCTGACTCAAACCTAACTCAAACTTAAGGATTTAGTTGGGCTTAAACATCTGCATCTAAACCAAAGGCTATATCGCTGTCATCAAAATAAATTAAATAAAAGGGAGTGGAAGAAGCATTCAGAAAGATAGTGGCTCCTTTAACAAAGTCACCAACCACCATCGTTGACGATAATCATGGATGCAGAAAAGCAACTCCTAAAATGCACAGGTGGCTGCACTATGAGATGAAAATGGAAAGTTGATAGTAAATAAAGCCTACTTAACACAAAAATCTAAGACCTCGTAGATGAAGAGTATAACCCTAGCGCTATCTTCTACTCTGTAGGTAGCGTTAAAAGAAAGATAAACATGGTAAAAATGAAAAATAGATAATAAACGACCCAATTTACAATAGTTTTGTGTTCAAAGGACGCCCCCCCCCTCTCTATTCCATACACTAGACAGCTTCAGGATAGAGCACCAACAGGTATTAGCTATATTGTAAAATTACTCTGGTTTGAGCTCAGATGATATATACATTAAAGTGCTCAAATTAGACTAATTAGGTACAGCATTTACTTATAACAATAAAATATACGGGTCTATAAAGTACCTAATGAATTTAAATAAAACCTCAAGAAACTTAGATCTATAAATAAATAACCATGACACACAAAAACCATGAAAGTTCATAATGTTTCATACTCTATTGAATATTCTTATCAATAAAACTAGAGAGAAGTTAGAAAAAATTCAGTTAAGTGAGCAGCAATAAGGTTACAGTGTTTGATTTCTATTTGTTAGAAAGAATGCAGGACAATCACTCTTCAGTGAATATAATTTAATAAAAGTCACAAAGAGGAGACAAATGAATGGTCAATTTATAAATTAAGAAATATGGCAAACTTGGTTCTAGGAGATTTCAATCTTGGAAAATTCAGTCTCAGTTTATAATGGTCAAGAACAATAATAGAAATAGTTGAAATTATGAGTACTATTTATTAAAAATAGTACTGTATTTATTGAAAGAGGATAACATCATTAACCTAAGTACAGTGATACATAACATTAGTAATATTGACATGTTTTGACATGAGATGTGTGCGGAAAATTCGGTCTCAAGTATAAATAAAACTTATGAATTAGATGTATCGAGGAGGTCAAAGTGTGCAGTACAAAAAACTAGTGGATACAGCAAACTACATAACGGTCATTTATTTTGAAAGGTCATTTATAATTCTGAGACCGAAATTTCAAGATCAAATATTCCGAAGCTGAAATTTCCAGCCACCGTCAAACTTACATGAGTTAATTTAGAGAAATTATCGACCTTCACAATCTTGTCACCATTTTCCTTCAGGAAGGTTGAGCAAGTGTTTTCCAGCTGAACATTCTTGTAGCGCTTTTTCATGTTGTAGAAATCAACAAAGTTTTCAACAGTGATAGATTCCACCAAGTGGTTGATGAGAATTTCCAGAAGTTTCCTCAGTCTGAACTGGTGAGCCAACTCCAGAGATAGGAACTGAGTCTCCACCTGATGTTGGAGTAATGGTAAAAAGAGAGATTTGAAAAGGGAAGGAGCTACTGATGTGGAGGCTAAGAGTGTAGTGGTGTGAAAAGAATGATCAGAATAGAGCACAAAGTGGTTTGTTAGAATGATATCAATTGAATTGCATGGCTATGGAAGAGAGAAATTGATTCATTTTGTAAGACTAAAGAAAAAATTTCTACATTGATGCACTGGGTGAATAAAATAAATTCAGCTAAAATGAAACCTAAATGACAGTCGTCATACACAAAATAATTCTACAGTCTAGCATATAACAATTGGTATTTACAACCATTGTTAATATATACAAAATAATTAATAATTAAAAATTTAAAACTGATTATTTCAATAAGATAGTTAGCTATGTACTAAAAAATAAAGGAAATCACCTCTTCACTAAGATCATAGTGACCCTGATAAATAAACACCAATACGGCCCTCACTGCTTCCACTTTGGTATTCCTGATCTCTATAACATTGTCAGTGAGTTGGACAGTGACGTCACTAATCTCCACTAGAGATTGTTGATTGGACTGAGAAACATCACCCAGTTCAACAATATCTTGTGAACCAGACGCAGCACCTCTCTCATCTGCAGTTTCTTGAGAGTCTTCCTCAGGGCTGAAGAAGTGACTGAAAAATTGAGAGAATAGAGATGAAAAATTGTAGTTACATTATCAAATTATAGGAAAAGAATACATAGGAATTCAAGAGGCACAGAATTTGCAACATCAAAATATCTTATTAGAATATTTTGTATCGATTGAACAATGTAAAACAGTATTTTCAAAAATTTAATTAGCATAAAAACCATTTGCTTACCATATGGCTACAATCCATTCACATTCAAAATCAAAGGACACTCACTTGAAGTATTCGCTCCGAGCTGCAAGAACAAATTTATGCACTGGTATCTCTTCCTCCTCAACCAGTAGTGTAATGTCCCTGGGACATGATTTGACTGCTCCTTGAAAAACTCCACCCAAATCAGAAGACAAATCTTCATATGCAGTTGCAAAAGACATTTTAACTGCAAAAAAATTTCAGTAAGTAGCTACAATTTAAATAACAAGAAAGATTTCCATCTAAGTTAGCAAATACAAGAAAACAAGAGATTTCATCCTTGTTACAGGATATAATGAACAACAAAACAGTCTATTGAAATCACATTATCTTAAACAGACATTCATTGAGAATTGAAAACCAATTAGATATATCTAGGGATATTATAGCTATTTTTAATTTTAAGGTAGCTAGCTAATAAATTAAATAAAATGGATTTATCATTTGGAATCTGATAATTTTCAACCAGTAATGATTAACAGTTGTTAATCAAGCAAAACATCATTAATATTTTCATAAATTAAGATTTTTTTTTGAGATAAATTATTAAAAATTTATTAATGCTATGTTACATATAGCTAACATCTTACTACCAAATCTTAAATGATTCTTAGCTGCTAGTCTACTTCAATAAGCTCATAAAGAAATATTAATTCAAGGTTTGAATAACATCGCTAGATTTAAAATATTTCTTAAATTCTTATATTTTCATTGGTTTACATTTTACAACTTTACATTTCATTATGAAAATATTTTTATAAAGTAAAATATCACAATATGGCCAGGCTGCAGAATATGGAACATTTTTCCAAGACTCTCTGTGGGAGTTTTTGATTGAATTTTAGAAATTGGAGATCTCTGCGGGCAGCATCGCAGCGGGAGATCTTGAATTAATTCCTATGTTAGCTACCATTAATTTAGCTGTGGGAGATTTTGAATAATTCCTATGTTACCATTAATTGAGCTGTGGGAGATTCTGAATCTGTTGACTGTTACTGAGAGTCAGAGACCAAATGTCTCTCAGACTCTCAAATTAAAATCTCTGCAGGAGAAGAGACACATTCCCCAATCTGTATTTCGTGGTAAATTCCACCGACATGTCGGTGGAATTTATTCCTCTTAGAAAATAATATTCTGGCAAAGTCGGTGGATTTTCAGCTATTTATTCCTATGTTACCAATAATTTTCAGTGGATAAATTGGGAAAATGCTGGTGGATCAGTCAAATCAATGGAAATTTATTGAGGATTTTTTCAGCTTTTTGAAAAAGTCAGTAGAATTTTGTGCACCAAATACAGACTGGCACATTCCCAGACTCAGAGACTGCAGGAACTTCTGAACTGGTAAACTGTTCTCCAAGAAATCCCCTATTTTGGCTTCTGTTCTCAGAAAAATACATGTAAATATAGGAGGAAATTAAGGATTGATCGCACAGAAAATGTTAAAAATGTCCCATGTTCTGCAGACTGGAGTCACATTCTGCAGACTAGACTGGCAATATGGTGAGGTGAAAACCCTGTCAATATTTCTATTTTCCTTTGGTTTTAGTGTCTTCCATTAAAAAATCACACTACTAAGATTAGCTAGGTAACTAATTATATTTTTATAAGCTATATAATATTTTACATATTTAAATGAATTAAGTATTAGAATTTAGATCAATTTTAAATGACGTAAATATAATATGGATGATTGATGATAAATTAAATATGATTTAATTAAAGCTGCAAATGATGAAAAAAAAAACAGTTTTATTAGTTAGTTGAATAGGTAATGTCCCACCTCACTTTTATTCAGGGATATTCACCTGGTCACAAAATCCAATTAATCAAAGATGAATACACAATTCACTGAATTCAGACTCAGTACCACAGACAGCGATTCAGTGAATAACATTGCATGATTGCACCATAATTCACAGTAGTGACAATCGAGGTGCTTTGTGTACGTTACGTCATCACTGCATTACTCTTGGGTTAAATTGAAGGCATTTAAAATGGGGGAAAGTGGTTCAAAACATTTGATTATCATCATTGTGTTAATAAATTTTTCATGTTATGTATACTATTCAATCCCTAACTTTCAATATTAGTGAGTTGCCTTGATGACGTCACATTCACGCAACACTGGATTGTAACAACCACAGTACTGTTTACTATGGTAACAACTTTATCTATAGCGCATCAAGGTCAAGGTGTCCAATGTACAGATTCCTTTGTAATCAGGTCCGTCTTACTTATCTCAATCTCAATCCGTACTCACAATTTTAGTTCTCCGCCCCGACTCATCAGGGAGTCAACTAGTGGGGCATCTCCCCGTCTCTCCTTCTCATCTCTCTTTCTCTGCGCTTCACAAGGGTGTCACATCTCATGTAACACCCTTCTTTTCTCCCTCCCATCTCCTCCTCCAAACAAAAAGTTCTCCAACACCTCATCTCCACTCTCCTGTCTCGGCCTCTGCAGCTCCACCGCCTGCCCCCTTTCACCTTCCAACTGCTTACACTCCAAGATAAAATGCTCCTCATCCTTTCTGTCTGCTCCACACAACCTACACCTGTCGCTCTCCTCACCCCATCTTCTACATTCTAACCTCAAGCACCCCATCCTTGCCGCGAACCACAGCCTTGATGCCATTCCCCCCTCATGATCCTCCTCCTTCATCTCACTCTTAAGCCTCCCGTACAGCCTCAGACTGCTCCTCCGCTCAACCTCCTCTCTCCACTCCACGTGCACCACCTCCGCGACTCTTCTCTTCACTTCTTCCTTTGACATTACCTTTAACTCCCCCTCATCAATCCCCGCCCAGCTCATATACTTCCTCGTCTCCTTCATCCTCTCACTCCCCTTCACCTGCGCGTTTCTCATCACTATAGCCAACAATTTATTCTTCCCCTGCTCCACTCTCCTATAGTACTGTAGCCTTCCTCGTGCCACTCTACTCTTCATTGTGCCTATTCCTATGTCCCCCCTCATCCCTGCTATTGCTACATTCCTCGGTGCACCCAACATTTTACGCATAGCAACATTCTACTGCCTCTGCAGACTCTCCACATCCTCCACCCTCATCCTCACCACCTCCGACCCATACAACACCACACCCTTCCAGTAACTTTTCCCTATCATAACCTTATGGCATCCCTTCTCTATGACTGAGTAGGTCATACCACTCAATCTCTTCGCCTTTCTGACCATATCACTCCTCTGCTTCTCAAACATATTTCTTCTGCTCTGCACTCTCACACCCAAATATCTCACCTCTTCCACAACCAATATTCCCTCAATCTGCTCCACCTGCCTCTCAACATTGAACAAGAGTACCTGGCTCTTTCCATCATTCATCTCCAGTCCATATATAATAGCCACTCGTCTCAACTCTCTCACCCCCTCCTGTGCCTCACCCACACTCCTTGCCAAAATCAACCCGTCATCTGCAAAAACCAAACTCCTCAACTTCACATCCCCCACTCTGACTCCCTCCAGCTTCATCCTCAATGCCTCAATAATCTTAAAAGTTATCAACTTAAACAACAACGTCAATGCCATTCAACCTTGTCTAATTCCGCTCTCCACCTCCACCTCAACATCCCTCTGCTCACCCATCACCAACCTCGTACCATCCTCACTATACACCCTCTTGAACAGCTCCACTACTCTCCCTTCTATCCTCTACTCCTGCAAAACCTCCAGAATCTTTTCCCTCTTGATCGATTCAAATGCCTTTTTAAAGTCAATTGCCACAACAACCATCTCCTCCCTCCTCTTGAATACCTCATGTACACACTCCTGCAGCATAAACAGGTTGTCCGCAATCATGCCCCCTTGTGTGAACCCCACCTGCTCGTCTCTTCTCATCCCGTTCTCCTCAATCTGCTCCTCTATCCTATCTCTCAACACTCCCATAAGAATTTTATAGGAGATGTCATAGCTATCGGTCTGAGATGCTCCACTGTTGGCCGTGTTCTTTTTGGTATCAAGACAGTCCTTGACCTTTTCCAACTCTCTGGCATCTCCCCCGGCTCCACCACCCTCCGAAAATCTCCTACCATTGCACTTATAAACACCTCGCTTCCCTCCAATACCTTATACATCTCCGGCTTCAATCAATCTATTCCTCCCGACCTTCCGTTCTTCATAATCTTTCTGATCTCTTCTTTTTCTACATTCACATCCATAACCATGATGTGTCTGTACGGGTCCACCACCACTCTAGGTAATAGCAATCTTCTTTCCTGTCTTTCCTCCTCTCTCTCTTGATCTCTCCTTATATCTAACTCTCTCTCATACATTGTTCTTCTCTCCTCAGTCCACATTTCTTCCATTTTATTTGGATGGGTCTTGTAGACCCCCTGCCAGAACCTTTCTACCTCCTCCCTCATTCTCCCTCCCTCCAACTCCTCACCTCATCGTATATCTTCAGCTCCCTTTTTTTCTTCTCCACTCCACGTAACTTATAATTTATTCTCTCCCACAATGTTCTCTTATCTCCCTTGTCATCCTCTCCTCAAATATTCTCATTTCTTCGGCTATCATCATTTTCACCCTTTCCTTTTGCTCAATATAATTCTTCCAAGCTTCTTCTTTTTCCTGTGCACTTCTACTGTTCCTATGTACTTTTTTAAATGTCTCCTACTCTTTTTTGCCCTCCTTATTTCATTGTTCATCCATGGTTGCTCCTTCTCCCCACTTATCCCTTTCCTCTTTCTGTATTTGGCCTTCAGTGTTTCATCCGCAGCATCTCTGATCATTCGATTTACATCCTCTATTTTCACTTCACCTACCCCCTCCATTTTTTCCTTAAACCTCTGTACTCTATTCTCATCAAACCTATAATATTCCTTTTCATGCCATTCTACACCAATTCTACTTTCCTTTTTCTTTGTCTCCAAATGAACCACCAGCACTCAATGGTCCGAAATTTCAATTATTTCCCTCTTTTCGTCAATCATCATATCCTTAAATCTTCCATACATTCTCTCATTTACCATCATTAAATTTATTGCACTCTTTTGCTCTCCTCTCTCCCATGTGTAGGTGCCCTCACACTTCTGGTCACAATTCAGCAAAATCATGCTAAACCTCTCAATAAACTCATTTATAATCCTCCCATTTCTATTTTCCACTTGTTCCCCTAAATATCCCAGATGTCCATTTAAATCCCCTATAACCATCAGATACTTTCCCTCCAAATCTCCTACTCTCACTATATCCCCCACTTCTCTCATTATCAGCTCATTAAATAGTCCTATTTTTACTTCATTTCCTGTCCTCAGGTATACTATTACTATTCTTGTGTTCATGTCTCCCATTTTACCCTCCAAATGCAATATATCCTTACTCCTTGTCTCTCTCTTTTCAATCTCCATCTCATTTTCCCTATAGGCACAGAGAATTCCCCCTCCTTTTCTATCCTGCATGCCTCTCATACTTTGCAGAATTCCTATTCCCTTCCCCACTTTAACATCATCAATTTTCTTTTGAGTCTCAGTCAATCAAATTATCCTATTCTCCTTGACCATGTCAAGTATTTCCACTGCTTTTCCCTGACTTAACCCCTGCACATTCATCAAAATAATTTCTAACACTGTGTTTACCTTGCTCCTCTCCCCCCCCCACCATTCCCTTCTTCCATCCTCCATTTCTCCTCACCCCTCCATAATTTTCTTTGGGTCTTACACCTCTATTTTCATATTCTTCTCTCTCACTCTCCTCAGTCTCCTGCTCCACTCTATAACTATTCTTCCTCTTCTAATCTTAAATATGCCGACATTTCCACTTCTTCTCACCCGTAGCTCTTCTCTCAACTTCCTCTCTCTTTCTCGTTCTGTTAGATCTCTATTTATGTACACCCTATCAAAACTCTCTGACTGGCGTAACTTCTTAGCGTTATACAAATTGCTTTCTTTTCTTCCTCACATGCCAACTTCACTAACAATGGTCTGGTATAGTTTTCCTTCTTCTTCCCAATTCTTATCAATTTCTCCACATTCAACTCTTCTATTTCTTACTCTTGTACCAGTAACTTTCTGCATATCTCTTCATCGTCCTTGTACCTCTCCTGTGCCTCTACTTTATCAGATTCTTTCAGATTGAATATCACAATGTTATTCTTTCTTCTTTCTCTTTCTATGTCTTCTATTTTCGGTCTCAATCCTCTTTCTTTCTCTCCTTTCTTACCTCTTCCTCACTCTTGCTAACAATTTCATCTCTCATTCCTTCCATCTCTGGTTCTGGGTCTTGCCTTTCCTGGACAGTCTTTTTCACTATTTCAATTTCTTTTTGCTGTACCAGTAGATTCTCTTTGCATGCCTTCATTACATCATTCTTCCCATCAATATTCTTCTGTATATTACCAATAATTTATTTCATTTCTTTCTCTCTCTCATTCACCTTTCCATCCAATTTCCTGTGATGGTTTTTTACCCCTTCTATTTCTTTTTCTTTCTCATTCACTTTATTCTCCAGTTGCCGTTGATGCTCTTTCACTACTTCTATATCTTTCTCCAGCTTCTCCATTCTCTCCATAACATTCCCAATTTGCCCCTTCAGTTCTCCATTCTCTTGCTTCAAATCTTCAACTCAGTTTTAAGCCCCTTATTTTCCTGTGATAACTTTCCCTGTTTCTTCAAGCATTTCTGACAGTAAAATGGTTGACTGTTCTCCATCTTGCACATCAGTTCATAGTCTTTCTTAGAAATCTTTTTGGTACATACTACATTGGATATGATACCATCCGTTACAATCATCACAATTTACACCCATGTCACCACTATTCACCCTCTTCTTTCACTCCTCACTCACCTCAACCACCTCATTTTCATCCTCCTCATTTACCCAAACTTTACCCAAGTCCTTCTTTTCTGCTGCTCCAGCTCCCACAACTGACCATGCCCCAGCATTCTTCTTCTTTGTTGGCGTTCGGTTCATACTCATTATCTAGAACTGTCAAACAAAACCTCAATCACAAGTATCATGCCTATTTCTCCACTCCACACCCTCCTCCTCCTCTCAAGTCTCAACCAAACACTATCTGTACTCACGGTTTTAGCCCTCTGGTCTACGCAATTCCCTACTCCGTAATATCTACTAGTATCCCGGGACAGAAGTACGGGGAGCAGGCAGCCAAAACGTGACAATGGACACCTTAAGGCCTGAAGACCAGATTTAACTTAAAATTAATTGAGAGCGGTACACAACCTTACATCACTAGCACTAGCCCTCCGACACTAGCAGCCGACAAAAACAACCGATATCTCCAACCGATAATATTTTATATTTTTGTCTCGTTTTATATTCATTAAATATGTATTTATGCGCATACAATTATGCGCATACAATTATGTGGACTGTTTTCAATACAGTGAACTCAAACAAACGTGTACAGAACATGTATCAAATAGGTACAAAAATCTATAATGAATAACTACCTACTTCTGTAAACTATGATTTAAACATTATATAATAAATGTAAATTCGAATATAATTCAAAAAGGTTACTAGCAACCTTTTTCGGAAAGCTTACTGTTTATTTTTGTCTAACTGATTTAATATATTCTATAAGTATGTACTTACGTACTTATATTCAAGTGCCGCTTTTATAAAAGCTAAAATGATTGCGAGATTTATGAATCGAGTTTTATGTACGTAATTGTAATTCTTTAAACATTTCATATGATATTGATATGAATTATATTGGAAGAAAATGATTCAGAGGCCTCGAGTTAATTATCGTTTATTGAGATCTAATTGATGAAAACTCTGATGAAAAGTAACGAATGAATTAAAAGTATTAAAATTCAATCATAGTTTAACTCCCACTCAGTTTAGGTGATTAATTAGTTTGAAACTTTGATTTATATACCTTCATGTATTATGAGCCCCAATCAAAATGAATTTTAAATAATAACTGCATAATTTAATTCTTTCTTGATTGGTCGAAACTGTGGATCAGTTCGGAAGGAACTTAACCTATATACCTAGTAGGTATTTAAAATATTGTATTTTGTGAATAAAATAACTGTTTGTTGAATAGTCACTTGAATTATGTAACCCACTACCTATATATGTTTATCAAAGTATCAAACCGAATTATACCTATACTGAATGATCGAGAGTTAAGCTTTGATTGAATTTTAATGCATTTAATTAATTTCCTAATTTGAACTTTCATCATTTAAATATACACCAAGTCGAGGTTTCAAAACTATTTTATTTTAATCAAACTCTTAGAAAAAGTAATATTCGAAGAAATATAAATAGATAATAACTTCGAGACATATCTCGTTCTTATTACCATTTTCAAGAAGTCCGAGTAGTTTTGGTAATAAAAGCTTGGCCTGCCTGTAATACCAAAGCTCGGTGGTGCACAACCCTATCAATTTTTTCTATAATGGTGAGACCACAACCACCCCAGATAGATTTTCCATATAGGGGAGAACTGGGAGCATTCGGACACTTTTGGGGAAAAATGAATAATTCGTAAACTAATTCGAATTTAACTATATAAATATTTCTGTGTGTAGATAAATAATTTTATTTCAATTTTATTAAGACTGTTTTACAGTTTAAACCTCCATTCGAAAGTTATAAGACAAAATATAAGAGAGGTTCAAGTGTCCGAATGCTCCTTCCGAGAGGGAGATTTCGGACATGCAGTGAGGATGATTCGGACACCATAAAAATGGTTAAAACATTGGAAATTTGTGAAGTTAAACGATAGGATTGAATTCGGATCTACTAATTTCATTGAAATAAACCATAATGACTTGCTATTCACAGTAATAATTAATCGTACTTGAAATTTTATCATAATAATATTATTGTAATGATTGAACATTTTCTCCAACAAAATATAGATAGCCCATGAGTAATCACTGTGAAATTATCCTTATATATAAAAGCTAAATATAAAAAACAAATGGTATAACTATATACTTTTACTTTGGTATAACTATATCCTTTTTCTTGGAATTCACCAAAATTAGTAAATTACATCTCAATTATTTCATCGAATGTTTAAAGCATAGTCCATAAGTGTAGATCTTGTTACACATCCAATTTCAGCAGCTTTTCTGACAGATAAACCTTTTTGAAATTCATGAAATGTTTTTTTTAATACCTTCTTTATTACGGCCTCTATAGGTTTTCCTTTCATAATGAAAAGGCATGAATACGATAGTCAAACTGTCAAATAAAGACACTAATATTGAAAGTTGCAACTAATCTTATAAAAGAAAGTTAAGTCAATTATAATAATTAACTTCAAGTTCAGAATGTCCTTTTTAATAAGAATTACTTCAATAAATTGTAATGGTGGACTGAATCGGATACAGAGAGAAGATTTGGACACCGTCCAAACCAACTTCAACAGAAGTGTCCGAATCATCCCAATGACACTTCAAAATTAGAAATATCACCATTTTTCTAATTTCATTTGTATTATTTTTTTAACACACCAAACATAACATAAAATATTGATATAATTAATACTTTTGAGATTGAGAATCAGTTTCGTATTCATATAGTCCACACACGATCCAATTGTATCACGAAAAATTACATCAATATTGAAGAAAACAGTAAATTACCCCTTGGGGCGAAATACTGCATCTCCGCATTGGATCTTTCAAATAGCTGACGGGTAACACCTCGCACACATTCAGTTGCAATAAGCGGTAGTTCCAACAATTATAAACATGTTTAAACAAATTGTCCGAACTATCCCTCTGTCCGAATGCTCCCCTATCAAGTGTGGATAAAACATTGAATACTAGAAAGTACATCAAACCCTTTTAGTAGACACTAGTTACGTTACAGAATGGCTTGGTCTAGTACAAAACTCATTTTAGTTCCTTTGTATTGGTCCAACACCATTTTCGCTATAAAAGTGAAGCAGTGAATTTGATAATTCGTTTGCTTATGAATAATTTAATGGTGACAAGTCAAATAATGATAGATAACCGGTAGCATGATGCCGAAGCCTTTTTTGAACAATTGTAAATGCATCATTTTTTATAGAACGATCACTGTAAGAAAATGCAGTCTTATAATCTATCACATTAGTTATTTTATCACAGTGTCTGTTTTGAAAAAAGTTATACAGTGTATCTCAGAAAAAAAGCAACTAAAGGAATTATAGTCAGTGATTCTTGCCGTCTTGTTTGTAGGATTGGCTTTTGTCCACCGCTCCTATGGGCAAAAGTTATGTTGAAATGTATGCCTGTATTCAGTCTACGTAAGATATGCAGCTATAAAGCATGAGAAATCCTATTCACTTGCCTACACTGGATATAATAAACTCGGTTGCATTCTTTTGAGACACACTGTATATAATGTATATGTGTCTCTCACTGTAAATTATGTTATATATAAAGAAACGCAGATAACTAATATAATACACTATTTGATGACATATTTATGTCTAGCATGGTACTTCAATTTTTTGGATGTGGACTTAGGGAGGGGGGGGGGGAGGAGGAAAAACTATAGGTAGAAGATAGGCATTGGTTCCTATATAAACAGATAAAAGTAGAAAAGGAAAATGTCTATATAGTGAGTTTTATACGAATTAGTTTGTAAATTTCGTAAGTGTTTTTAAAACAATTTGATTTATATATCAATTTAAACTTTCATCTTATTGCAATAGAATATATAAGGAGTATAGAATATATAAGGAAACTAAGAAATATATATCAAGCCACAGTTAATGTTGCTTTTAGTTAAAACTTGTGAAACATAATTAAAGGTTCTTATATATACTATCATTAAAACTATATTTACTCAATCTCTTCTCTTTGAAAGTTTAGAAAATTTAAAATCTGACATTGATTTGGAAAATAGAATTAGGGATTTTGTTGCAGTTTTGTAAGAAAATTGATGTTGTGAATTACTAGGGTGAGTTTTTAGTTATCGGACAGTTCCACATGTTCGATCATATAATAAAAAAGTTTATAATTATTATTATGTAAATTTAAAATATACTTTTTCATATACTACGGAAAATGTGGAACCGTCCGATAACTCGAAACCTCCCCTAATTAGTTAGTTACTCTAGTTTTGTTTATTATTTATTTATTTGTTAATTTAATCTATTTTGTTTGCAGTGAGAAGCCAAAATTGAAAGAAAGGAAGAAAAAACCTGTCCTGTAGATTATTGAAATAATTTAAAGATTCTACCGTTCATTTTCCTTGCAATTATTGAGGCAAAATAAAAGATTTCATTGCTTTACATTGATTAAAATTTCACAAGAGTCTGAT
Source organism: Caprella mutica (assembly GCA_947561585.1). Classification (NCBI taxonomy): domain Eukaryota; kingdom Metazoa; phylum Arthropoda; class Malacostraca; order Amphipoda; family Caprellidae; genus Caprella; species Caprella mutica. The sequence goes on from CANNZV010000771.1 coordinate 114,053, forward strand.
GTTTAAAATAGATATAATAATGTTATTAATTAAATGCTATTTTAGTTAAAGGTAATTAATAAAGAAAATAACTGTTAATCAGAAAATATATTGAAAACATAAGCTTGCAATCAAATAAAAACATAAATTATGACTGTGATAGTTTTTAAGGCTGAGTACACTAGTTAACTTTGTAGTTAGAGGGAAATATTTTAACATAATATGATAAACATTAATTAATGTTGTGAAATATCTTAACATAATATGATAAACATTAATTAATGTTGTGAAATATTTTAACATAATATGATAAACATTAATTAATGTTGTGAAATATTTTAACATAATATGATAAACATCAATTAATGTTGTGAAATATTTTAACATAATATGATAAACATTAATTAATGTTGTGAAATATTTTAACATAATATGGTAAACATTAATTAATGTTGTGAAATATTTTAACATAATATGATAAACATTAATTAATGTTACGAATGTTTCAGCATGAATCACTGTGTTTTTCGAGATAATAAGGTTTTTATTAGTTAAATTAATAGCAAATTAGAGAATTGTAACCAGGACCAAATAATCTGTGAGGTGATTGACTTTTTCTCCCCAAGTAACGGGTTAAAGTAATTGTTAATGTAAGTAAAGCTTTATAAAAACAACTGCAATCAAGCAATAAACAATAATAAGAACAAAAACAAGTACATTTTAATCACAGTGCAAAAATGTATCTAATAAACACACGAGTGTTTAACCCTACCCTGTGTGATGTGCCATATATGGTACATACTTTAACTTTGATTTTCAGTCTAAACATAAATAGCACTACAGAATAATAAAAGAAATCAAATGTTTATCTTATTTTACATTTCTTACAAATTATTAAATGCATTTTTATAGAAATAAATTTAGTAAATTGGAACCAATATACATATAAATCATTTTTTCCAACAATACTCGAAATATGGTAATATATTTTAATTTAATATAAATTCTTTTAATTTTAAATCTTTACTCAGAATTGATTTATTTCTAACAAGATTAACCAATTAAAAGTAAGTAGGTTATTTTTCCTCTAATTTCCTAAATACAAATCAGCCCATCAACAGAAAATATTAGCAAACTAATCAGTTTCTTGAATATTTTAAGTCATTAAATTAAGAGACAGGAAATAACATCCAGTTTCCTTCACGTCAAAGGTGACTGCTGTCCTTATTGGTTGAGAGAGCTGTTAGTTTGTGACAGCAGTGGTGCTGGCAGGACTCTCAAAGTGGAACAGACCTATGCAATGCTGTCAGAGAAATGAACAAGAATTAGCAAAGAGGAAAATGTTCAAATTAGCGACTAAGTTTGACGAAACTGAGGCAATGTTTGTTTTATTTTATCGTCTCATTGAGATGTTGGAGAGAATTGGAAATGATTTGAGTGAAAAACACAAAGTGAAAGTGTTCATCAGTGATAGAGTGCTCATGACTGCATAAAAGCTACCGTTTACGAATAGAACACAGTTCAGGGTGCACTTTACTCACAGATAGAGTAAGAGGAAAATGAAGAGTTGCTAGCAGTTAAAGGCTACTAAGTGAATAAAATTTCATAAGAATTAAGTAATTATTATTAGTATTAAATGTTTATTTGTTTTAAATATTTTTTACGAGTATTAAGTAATTTTTCGTAAGTATTATTAGTAATAACAGAAAAATGAATAATATATTATTTATTTTATTATTAAATTTGGTATAAAAATATAGTAATAAAATATACAATAATAATTTATTATCTAATTTAAATGAATATTTTTTATAGGTATTTAAAAACTATTATAAGAGACTTATGAAAAAGGATAACCAGTGCTAATTAATAAAGTTATCAAATTTAATAATGATAACCAAAGCACTAGCGACATCTTGCGGCTGGTGGAATAACTTTAGTGGTGATATTATTGATGGTGAAATTCTTTGTGTGTGGGAATAATTTATTGTAATTATCCCGAGAAAAGTTAAATTACTGCAGTGAATCTTTAATTAATTAAATCAATTAAATTATCATTACCAAATTAATTTAATGTAAAACTTTGAATTCACATGCAACAATTCTAATGGAATTTAATTACATTAATTTTGATGTTCAATATATTATATTTCCTAGTCTTATTATTTTACACTATTTAATTAGTATAAAATAATGAGGATTATTTTAACCTCAAATAAATAAGAATTACTCATCCATTACTCACCGACTAATGCATGAAGCATAGCAGTCAAGGGAATACTTACACAATTTATTTCCTTCATTGTGACTCTGAAGTGCAGCACAACTCTGCGACTGAACTCAAAGGTACGCCAGACTCTACCCTCCTCCACCTTTGTCTCACCACCAACTGGTTGCCAAGATTCTCCGTCAGAGGAACTCTCGATGGTGTAACTGGTGCCCCATGCAAATAATCTCACCCTGAGGGGAAAAAGAGGGTCATCAAATTAGTGTCCACACAGTCAGTCATTCAGTGGTAATTACGTCATTAATACAGCAGTGAAAATAATAAAACAACATTGTTGTTACGTAGAAATAATTGTACAGAAACAATGCAGATATTGTGTTTGTTAGCCTTTTAAGGAATTTAACCTGTTTTATTTGCTTTAGGAATGATTAGACAATTAAAGTTAATGTTAGAAGCTATTTTATGTGAGTAATTCCACTGAATGAATATTTAATACTGGTGGTGTAATGCAAGTTTTAATATATTATAACAAAATATATAGAGATTTAATAAAAAAAACAGTAAAGAGTGTAATACAAGTTAAACTGAGGCATTTACATTTATTAATTCACAAAATAGTTAAAAGATGTAAATGGTATTAATGAATTCATTTCTTTAATTAATCTCCTATAAATTTATAATTAATATAAAATAATGTTTGCTAAATAAGGCAATTAAGAAATAAATGAAATTTAAATTTGAATTATTTATTAAAAATTGATCATAAAATATTTTCTATATATTTCTTAATTTTAATATCAAAGTATTTTCTTTGTCTATTATCTTATTTTGTAGGTATGTTTATATAACTAGAGTAGAATATAAATATTCACTGAGGTAAGTACGAATGACGCAAATTAGAAAAGTAATTGGTTAGAATTTAACCTCATTGCCTTGAATAGAGTACAGTAGTTCACTTCATTTAAATTATTTGCACCAAAACTACACTTAAGTACTAATTCTTTTCTTTCATTAATTATCTACTTTTCTCCATTGAGGCAGACTTCACTCACCGCAAAGAAGATAGCCAGTGAGGCTGTCCCAGTGTGATGGTGAGGGGAGAATCCTCTGTCACGAGAGCACATGAGTTCTCCTTCCCATCGATGCAATACATTGGTTTACTAGAGGGATTACCACAATATCCACCAGAGACTTTAGCCCCTCTTGAGTCTAAGGCCGCATTAGTGGAGGCAACTGAAAGAAGAGAAAAAGTTAGTAGGGGAAGTAATAGGAGAACAACCAAGAGTTTGCCCACCATATCATTGCAATGAATAGGACATAATATAATGAAAATTACATGATAATGAATATGACATAATAATGAATATGACATAATAATGAATATGACATAATAATGAATATGACATAATAATGAATATGACATAATAATGAATATGACATAAAAATGAATATGACATAATAATGAATATGAAATAATAATGAATATGACATAATAATGAATATGACATAATAATGAATATGACATAATAATGAATATGACATAATAATGAATATGACATAATAATAAACATAATAACCTGGGGCCGAATTACAGAAGAGTTCGTAACATCAAACTTACGACAATAATTAAGAAGTCATTTACGAACCAATTTAAGAATGTTCGTAGAGTCACTGGTTATCATTTTACGGAAATTAACTAAATATTATACTATTTAGGCTAAGTTACGAATTATTGCACAGTTCTATATTTTCGAACAAATTAATAAAATTAATAAAAGTGTCAAATAATTTACTTTTTGAATGTAATCGGAAATTTGAGACTGTCCGATAACTCGTAACTAACCCAATAAAATAATATTACAACTAAATGTTAAATTAAAAGGGAGAAATTTTGTTTAGATTGAGATGAACGTTTAATAAAATTATGAACCTAAATGTATATTAAGATAAATATATTATAGCTTATATTGTAGTAATAATAGTTTGTTCAGAAGTATGGGAGTTATACCTACCTAGTCAATGGGTCTATTTCATTTGGGTCCGTCTTTTTAAAAAGTATAATAAACATGCATAGTTAGTTTAGCCTAAGTATAATTGAATACTTTCTCAGTTTTAATGTTAATTAATAAAATATTTTAATATATAATGCCATTTTAATATATAGTATATATAAAAAACACTTAATGGTATTGTTTCCAGCTCAACTTTGGAATGTCCATTGATTAATTGTTGAATAATTTACCTAGAACCAACAATAACATCGAGGCTTGTCACAACGCATCGTAACGCATCTTGCTTGCATTCAAACATATGGAAATTCATAGATACATTGAAAAAGGAAGATAGTCTAACTGCACAAAGAAAATGCACATCGAATGCAGTGAGCCATTTCATGGGAAAAAGAAGTACAGACACGCTACGGTAAAGCTTCAAAATATTGTTAAACGGTACAACTCAGACGATAAAACATTGTTTTCTTTTAAACATTTCACACAATATGCGGTATTAGGTTTTTCTATACTATGAACTAATTCAAACCTTCGTGTTTAAAGCTTATTTTAACATGTTAAACGAAAGCAAACCTTTGTTGTAAAAAATCTTATTTTTTAGAGTATGCTAAATTTTCATTGTTCAACACGTTGTGGGAGCGCATTGAGTGTTTTTTTATATATTAAAATTTAATTAAATTTTAAAATATTTTATTAATTAACCTTAAAACTGAGAAAGCATTCAATTATACATAAGCTATATTAACTATGCATGTTTATTATAGTTTTTAAAAACACGGACCCAAATGACCGGCACCCTAGTCAAGATATTTTATTATTTAATGGAGAGAAAAACTTTTCTTGGAGCAAAAGTATGAATATTTCAGAGTAAATTAAATTATGATAAATCAATAAATTAAATTCTCTAGTTAGGTATTTATAATTTAGTTTATTTAAGATGAGTTAAGTATAAAGATTACTGCCTAAGCCATTGGTAGAAACTGATGGAATTGTGATGTACAAAATTGATATAGAATTTACTGTAAAAAGTGTACCTATTTTATCCTATTTCTTAGAGAGTATCAATCTAGGCACTGTTTGGAGAGTAGAGAGTATTCACTAATATAGGTAAGTACAGGCATCCCCCGCTTTAGTTACCAAATCACGACTCAGTTTAGTTACCAAACGGTAACTAAAGCGAATAAAAGTAACAAGAAATTTATATTTGTCACTCCTCGATTCTATAAATCATTTTCTATGAGTTATAGGAAGAATTTGTCTTAGAGTTATTAGAGTACTGCGTATATAAGCATATTAATAATTATATACAGTCTTTCATTGTTTGTGACTGTGATGATGAAGTTTAGAGTCGTGCATTTATTAAATGTTTTGAAAACCATCCATAGCTTAACTCTCACTCAGCATAGGTGAGTAATTAATAGATACTTATACTTCTATAATTATTGTGCTGCATTTACCAAACATCAATTTTATGCTCTATGAAATATTTTTGGTAGTAGGGTACTAAGTTCCAAGTTATTGGTTGGTTCTACAATTTCGGACACGTCAGAAAAGAAAATATTATAATTATTATTTAACTTCTATTCTAATTGGTATCATGGATACCAACTGAAATAAAAGTTAAATAAAGATCATTATATAAAGATTTTTACGTGTTCGAAAATATGTAACAGTGCGATAACTCGGAACTTACCATAAAATTGGACATGTCGAATTTCTGAACCAATTGCTTCTAATAACCTTATCTGGATTATAATTTCAATAATTTTTTAGTTACCGTGAAATAATCACAAAAAATGTCTCCGTTTTCTATGTCTACGTCGGTTCTTATTTCGAATCATGACTCAAAATAAGTACAACTTTTGAGCCAAATGAGATATTGGAGAATATTCTAGCATTCCCATGCATGCTTTGGAAGTTGCATGCAGGTAGATATGCTTGGGGACGTCTCATTAGTCCGACAGTTACATATGTCTGTTTTATTTCTCGTTTTAATTTTTCAATTAAAATAAAAAGTATTATTTAATAGATCTACTCAATTAATAGATAATCTAAATTATAAAATAATTATCATTTCTTACATTTTTTAAATTTTATATTCCTATCTTATTTGACTCTACTTCTAATATCAATTTGTATGATGCAATCATTCATTCGATTTCATCATTTAATGTAGTTTGTTGTATCCGCTACTTTGTTGTACTGCACACTTCATGATTTTTTAATGACCTGGTGGTTGGGGGGGGAGGGTGGACATCCATATATTTGATGTTGTGTCGTACTAACGGAGCGTCGTCTAATGGGTTGTCGGACTAATGGTGCGTCGGACTAATGGGGTATCGGATCATAATGGTGTGTCGGACCAATGAATAGTAACCGATATGCCTAACCATAACAATATTAAATAGTTTACCGACTAACTAGCTCCCTACCTAACTAATTAGGAATGCAACATCTCCTATAAAACAAATGTCACTTCAACTTCTACGTAACATCATCCACTGAGATATCAAACACTAGTATGACGTCATGACTCGGTTATTCCTAGTTATGTTGCTCTTTGCATAGTAAATAAATAGAGAATTATACTTAGTTTCAAATTAATTGACGTTGAACTTGATCCGGTCTTCAGAAACGATGTAAACAAATGACGTCACACAAAATCAGACAAAGTACCTAATGTCAAAATGTAAATAATATAGAATTATATAAGAGCAACAAGTAAATAGGTAGAATATGTCAATAAACAATACGCGTGGTTAGCTTCCAGTACCTAGATAACCTATATATATTTAATACCAGGCTGACACTTTCATATAAGTTGGCTTATTGGCAAACTTGTAAAATGTAAGGTGGCACCTAGTAAACCAACAATGAAGAACTCGAATGGCCATTATCTAACATATAAACCCGATTGTTTATTATAAAAGGTTATTTTAAACACAATTTGACTAATGACATCATCAAAAAATTCTTATTTAATCTGATAAATGCAAATGTATCTTCAGCTAGTCACCTTTACTCTACACACAGAAAAAATTTTCTTTCTCCCAAAGAAAAAAGTCACTTTATATATGCATTAATTAATTATTTTCTTTCTGGTAAAGAAATGTTCTAGTTTTGGGACAAATAAAATTTCTATTCACATATAAGATTTCTTTTCTTTGAGTCAAATAAAAAATACGATTTAAATTTTAGAATTTTCTTTGTAACAAATAAAATTAGTTATTTATTTCAAATCTAGGAGTGGTTTAGGAGAAATATATTATTTCTTCTCCATAAAGAAAACTTTTCATTGAATAGAATAATGTTTTCTTTGCAATAAATGTATCTTTCTTTAGTATAAATGCATCAAAGATTTAATATAAAGTAATATTTATTTAAACCAATGAATTAGTATCTTTATTTATAATATAAATATTCTTTACATATAATAGAGCTTTCTTTCACTCTTATATAATGTATATTTATTAAAAAGTAATAATTTCTTTTATACTAACAAACTGGTTCTTCTTTCTAAAGACTTACATGCTTTACAATAAATATTTCTTTCTTTGAAGATAGTTTTGTAGATAGATTGGGGAAGAAATAACATAAATGAAGTTTTATATGCAATATATTGAAATAATATAGCAATGAAATTACACTCAGCAGAAGCATAAGATCTTCTTCCCATTCAGAAGATGTATGTCTCCACACATTCACCCTATTCTTGATCTCCTACAGGTATAGGTGAAGCATACCTCCAGAATATATGAACTTGATATTCATCATCTGTAGAAAAAAAAATCACTTTAAATTAACTGTTTCATATATCATATACAATAATAGATCCTAATGTATTGAATAAGTTGGCTTAGTTATAGGTAGCTATAACACACCTGAACAGTTGATCAGAAATTTTTGTGTCCTCTTAGAAACTTTTATCCTTTTCAAGACTTTAGAATAAAGTTCAGTGCACTTTCTCCCACTTGTGTGAATATGGTCAGTCTTTTCCTGTAGATATAATGCAGTGAAGTTCCACCTGAAAATAAAAATTAAAGGTTTAAACAAAGTTAACTTCATTTCATATAATTTAAAGACATTTACTGCATCAAACATTAAATTTCAGGACTCAGGCAACTTAATTAATTTAAAAGAAATTGAAAACAAATGAATTATTTCACTATTTGTTAAAGAGGTTTTTAAAATATCTCATATTCTGCAGAGGACTAAGAGGAAATATAAGTTATTTAACTATCTCAATTGTGACAATTTCCCCAACTAATAGAGTATGAGAATCCTAGCCAAGTAATAGCCAATAATTTGGTTAGGATAAATAAATCTGGAGAGCTACTCTGCATCAGCATCAGTGTGATATTTAACTATTATCATTGATTTTTGATTTTGGGAGCTGATGATTCCAATATTAATCATATAAACACAAAAAAGTAATCTCTGCTATTGTGAACACTTTACCAGTTTCAACAGATGGGCTTAGAAATTCCTAAGAATTAGGTATCTTCAAATTTTCAAATATAAATTAGATCTTATCAAATCATTAATAGCCTTATAAGTAGCTATTAGGTAGAAGTTTAGGAGCAATAGGTAATTTAATTTATATTGATTCAATAGTAAATAGTTTTTTTTTCCTTTCTACACATATCCACCCATTTTTAATTCAAAATTATATTTTTTATAGGTAACTTGGGAGCTAAAAAAATGAAATTTCAGATTTTTTAAATTATCACTAAGTTTAGAAATATATTACCCTGCTCTGAATAATGTGACCATATGACTTTTGGTGATTTAAATTTGTGATAGGTAGTTACTCTCAGATGAAAATTCAAAAATTATCACTGATTATCTCTCTGAAATTTTGAGTATATAAAAATTCCTTCGGCTAAATTAATGGTAACATAGGATTCAATTAAAGATATTCTTCAATGGTTCTAAAATATCCATAAGATATTGTTTAGGTTCACCTCAGAAACTCTTTGAAAAATGTTCCATATTTTGCAGACTGGCACTTTGAAACACTGGAGCCACAATCTTAACTGAACTCTAACTAGTTAGCCTAAGTTAGGTAGTTAACAAACTTTAAGTCATTACATACAATATATTGAATAATTGATAGTACTACTAGTTAAGGTAAACATTACAATAAGAACAAATAGCGATTAGGTATAGGTAGCTTAGGTTAGGTAAATAAACAATAAGAGTAGGTAGGGCTGAGATAAAAAACTACCTACCTAACTTATTTCAGGCGCAGTGAGATAGATTTTCAGTTAAGTTGTAACTTATGTTAGCCTAGTTCATTACTAAAGGGTAATGAAAGGAAGAAGTCACCTATGAAATAGCATTTAAATTTCTCAAGTAAATAGGTAGCAGGACACTGTGAACCTATGAATACCTAGTTACCAGTATTAACATTTATAATTAAAGGAAAAATGCTGACCAAGTTCTAAAAACTATGCTTTGCCAACTAATAATTCAGTATAATTATATAAATAAATGAAAATATCTAATTTATATACGAAAGGATTCATAACTGAGCAACTAACTGAGAACCTACCTTGATCACTTCAAAGAACTTAATGATATGACGCTCACTTCAGAAAATCCCGCGAAAATTTCAAAGCAATATTTCGATTTGAGACAATAACAGAACAGATTTGTAACAAAGAAATATTCGACTCATCAGTGAAAAAGCTTTAAGAGAAATAAATAAAAGGATAATAGGAAAGAAATATGCATCAAAATGCATCCAAAGAAAGCTATTTTCTTTAATCTAAAGCTCTAGTAACACTTTCGACCAAAGAAAATAAATTAAAGAAGATAGTTTTTCTTTAAAATATGCTTCGATTTCTCTGTGTGTACTGGAGATATTGAAGGCTATCAAGTTTAATATTATATGGGAATAGAGTGTAAAACGTGATAAAAACAAAATTCTATTCAAGTTAATTTCCATGAAAAAGCACATTTAACTGAATAATAGAACAGTTCTTATATGGAAATTACTTGTGTGACGTAACTCGTTTTAATCGCGGTCACGTCCATGTAGTATTTTCGGATGTTCCAATATTGTACTTAGCATACTTTACTATATATTTACTATGCATAGGACCATTATCTAGCATATAAACCTGAATATATATAGTAAAAGGTTATTTTAAGCACAATTTTACGAATGGCATTTTCAATAAAAACTCTTAATTTAATTTTATTTAGTTGCTACATTTCCTAAATTAAGTTTATATATCTAAAAATGTTTGTCATATGGGACCTGTAGACAGGTTAGGGATTATAATAGCTATAAAGTTTCTATTAGATTTTCCTTTTACAATCCAAATGTACAATGATAGCGTCATACCATTGTTGCATGGGGAAAGTGCAACAAATTAAATAAATCAATTGCACTGTTCTACCAATGCAATAAAATGGTAAAGAAAGACACTGAAATAGAAATACACTTGAAGGTAAGCTAACACTCACCTGGTATTCCTTGCACCAGTGAACATTCCTCCTTTGAGTACAGAGCTGCAAAAGAGATGATATTAAGGCACTCGTCTGTGCCAGTCATCCTAATGAATCTCACTGCCCTGGGGTCGAACCTCAGGAATTGGTGAGACCTGCAGGAGGAACAGCACTTTAGTAAGGAGAGAAGACAGAGTGTGAAGGTGTACGTCAGTTAGTAATTTGTTATCGTATATTGCCTCTTGACTTCATTGAGTACCTGTCAGGTAATAGGGTTATTTATGTGATTTTATGACATTGGCTTTCAAAATGCAAGAAAAAGTTACTAATTACTTACCTGCACCAATAATTAGAGTGATCAACCACTCTCAGCCATTCCTTCTCATCGACTGATACTTCAACATGATATTTGTAGCTTCTGAAACAGACAGAATAAGCGACTTGATAAAAGATCAGCTGAAATATTATAATATGAATATTCTGTTGAGCTAAAATACATTCAATCAAGTTACTGTCAATTTAAATATATTTATACCATGTATTAACTGACTAGAAAAATAATAAAAAAAAAAATACATTTCATAAATTTCTCACTTTGCTTCACTCGAATCCAGCAAAAGTTGCATAGCATTCAACAGGTAAGTTTTCCCCAACTTGACAGCAATGCAGTCTGGTTTGCCTCCCACTTTGTGAGAAGTACATCCACTGGAGCCAGAGATCAAATCTGCCCCCGTGACACTACCACTCAGAACTACAGCTCCCAGACTAGACTGAGCTATATTCAGGTCAGGAACTGGATCTGAGTAAAAGAGAAATGGACCCGTTAGTAGGTTTGAAGCAAGATTTGATATATTTCTTAGTAAATTGTTCATTTTCATCAGAAATTCATCAACAAAATGATTGAGAAGTTAAATTAATAAAGTTAGAAAAGGATAAAATTCACGAGAACAAAAATCAAACCTATTTGATTGGTGTAAAAAAAAGGGGAGTAAATTACCAAGTGTGGGTGCTTGCTGTCGGAAATTAGTTGACGCCTCATCTTTCTTGGTAATGCTCTTGATAGGTTCAAGAATGTCAATGGAGGGAAGTTCTTTAGAAAGTTGGACCACATCAAACAAATCCTGAGGGGAAAATAATTAGATGATTCATATTTGATGTTAGCTATACTCTATTTATTCTTGATAGTAGAAAATTTCATATCATCATAACAAATCCAAATTCACCTCCAGTGATATTGTCGCCAGTCTGATTTTCTTGGCAATTGTTTTCACAGTTTCTTTGTTTGGTTTATTTACACCAGCCCATCTCTCCGCCGCACGAAAAATGTCTATTTCAGCAGCTGCAAAACTCTGCTCATCCAAGAGAGACAGCAGAGAAACCTGTGTTAGAAACTAGATTTAATTTCAATGGTACGTTAATAATATGTACAACTGAAGTATCTGTTCTGACTCAAACCTAACTCAAACTTAAGGATTTAGTTGGGCTTAAACATCTGCATCTAAACCAAAGGCTATATCGCTGACATCAAAATAAATTAAATAAAAGGGAGTGGAAGAAGCATTCAGAAAGATAGTAGCTCCTTTAACAAAGTCACCAACCACCATCGTTGACGATAATCATGGATGCAGAAAAGCAACTCCTAAAATGCACAGGTGGCTGCACTATGAGATGAAAATGGAAAGTTGATAGTAAATAAAGCCTACTTAACACAAAAATCTAAGACCTCGTAGATGAAGAGTATAACCCTAGCGCTATCCTCTACTCTGTAGGTAGCGTTAAAAGAAAGATAAACATGGTAAAAATGAAAAATAGATAATAAACGACCCAATTTACAATAGTTTTGTGTTCAAAGGACGCCCCCCCCCCTCTCTATTCCATACACTAGACAGCTTCAGGATAGAGCACCAACAGGTATTAGCTATATTGTGAAATTACTCTCGTTTGAGCTCAGATGATATATACATTAAAGTGCTCAAATTAGACTAATTAGGTACAGCATTTACTTATAACAATAAAATATACGGGTCTATAAAGTACCTAATGAATTTAAATAAAACCTCAAGAAACTTAGATCTATAAATAAATAACCATGACACACAAAAACCATGAAAGTTCATAATGTTTCATACTCTATTGAATATTCTTATCAATAAAACTAGAGAGAAGTTAGAAAAAATTCAGTTAAGTGAGCAGCAATAAGGTTACAGTGTTTGATTTCTATTTGTTAGAAAGAATGCAGGACAATCACTCTTCAGTGAATATAATTTAATAAAAGTCACAAAGAGGAGACAAATGAATGGTCAATTTATAAATTAAGAAATATGGCAAACTTGGTTCTAGGAAATTTCAATCTTGGAAAATTCAGTCTCAGTTTATAATGGTCAAGAACAATAATAGAAATAGTTGAAATTATGAGTACTATTTATTAAAAATAGTACTGTATATATTGAAAGAGGATAACATCATTAACCTAAGTACAGTGATACATAACATTAGTAATATTGACATGTTTTGACATGAGATGTGTGCGGAAAATTCGGTCTCAAGTATAAATAAAACTTATGAATTAGATGTATCGAGGAGGTCAAAGTGTGCAGTACAAAAAACTAGTGGATACAGCAAACTACATAACGGTCATTTATTTTGAAAGGTCATTTATAATTCTGAGACCGAAATTTCAAGATCAAATATTCCGAAGCTGAAATTTCCAGCCACCGTCAAACTTACATGAGTTAATTTAGAGAAATTATCGACCTTCACAATCTTGTCACCATTTTCCTTCAGGAAGGTTGAGCAAGTATTTTCCAGCTGAACATTCTTGTAGCGCTTTTTCATGTTGTAGAAATCAACAAAGTTTTCAACAGTGATAGATTCCACCAAGTGGTTGATGAGAATTTCCAGAAGTTTCCTCAGTCTGAACTGGTGAGCCAACTCCAGAGATAGGAACTGAGTCTCCACCTGATGTTGGAGTAATGGTAAAAAGAGAGATTTGAAAAGGGAAGGAGCTACTGATGTGGAGGCTAAGAGTGTAGTGGTGTGAAAAGAATGATCAGAATAGAGCACAAAGTGGTTTGTTAGAATGATATCAATTGAATTGCATGGCTATGGAAGAGAGAAATTGATTCATTTTGTAAGACTAAAGAAAAAATTTCTACATTGATGCACTGGGTGAATAAAATAAATTCAGCTAAAATGAAACCTAAATGACAGTCGTCATACACAAAATAATTCTACAGTCTAGCATATAACAATTGGTATTTACAACCATTGTTAATATATACATAAATAATTAATAATTAAAAATTTAAAACTGATTATTTCAATAAGATAGTTAGCTATGTACTAAAAAATAAAGGAAATCACCTCTTCACTAAGATCATAGTGACCCTGATAAATAAACACCAATACAGCCCTCACTGCTTCCACTTTGGTATTCCTGATCTCTATAACATTATCAGTGAGTTGGACAGTGACGTCACTAATCTCCACTAGAGATTGTTGATTGGACTGAGAAACATCACCCAGTTCAACAATATCTTGTGAACCAGACACAGCACCTCTCTCATCTGCAGTTTCTTGAGAGTCTTCCTCAGGGCTGAAGAAGTGACTGAAAAATTGAGAGAATAGAGATAAAAAATTGTAGTTACATTATCAAATTATAAGAAAAGAATATATAGGAATTCAAGAGGCACAGATTTTGCAACATCAAAATATCTTATTAGAATATTTTGTATCGATTGAACAATGTAAAACAGTATTTTCAAAAATTTAATTAGCATAAAAACCATTTGCTTACCATATGGCTACAATCCATTCACATTCAAAATCAAAGGACACTCACTTGAAGTATTTGCTCCGAGCTGCAAGAACAAATTTATGCACTGGTATCTCTTCCTCCTCAACCAGCAGTGTAATGTCCCTGGGACATGATTTGACTGCTCCTTGAAAAACTTCACCCAAATCAGAAGACAAACCTTCATATGCAGTTGAAAAAGACATTTTAACTGCAAAAAAATTTCAGTAAGTAGCTACAATTTAAATAACAAGAAAGATTTCCATCTAAGTTAGCAAATACAAGAAAACAAGAGATTTCATCCTTGTTACAGGATATAATGAACAACAAAACAGTCTATTGAAATCACATTATCTTAAACAGACATTCATTGAGAATTGAAAAACAATTAGATATATCTAGGGATATTATAGCTATTTTTAATTTTAAGGTAGCTAGCTAATAAATAAAATAAAATGGATTTATCATTTGGAATCTGATAATTTTCAACCAGTAATGATTAACAGTTGTTACACAATATTCTTCTGTCAGAAATTTCCAACTCACTGTCTGCAAAATGAAATAATATCAAGAATATATAATTGAATTTTCTATGAAGATCTTGAAGCAAAACATCATTAATATTTTCATAAATTAAGATTTTTTTTTTGAGATAAATTATTAAAAATTTATTAATGCTATGTTACATGTAGCTAACATCTTACTACCAAATCTTAAATGATTCTTAGCTGCTAGTCTACTTCAATAAGCTCATAAAGAAATATTAATTCAAGGTTTGAATAACATAGCTAGATTTAAAATATTTCTTAAATTCTTATATTTTCATTGGTTTACATTTTACAACTTTACATTTCATTATGAAAATATTTTTATAAAGTAAAATATCACAATATGGCCAGGCTGCAGAATATGGAACATTTTTCCAAGACTCTCTGTGGGAGTTTTTGATTGAATTTTAGAAATTGGAGATCTCTGCGGGCAGCATCGCAGCGGGAGATCTTGAATTAATTCCTATGTTAGCTACCATTAATTTAGCTGTGGGAGATTTTGAATAATTCCTATGTTACCATTAATTGTGCTTTGGGAGATTCTGAATCTGTTGACTGTTACTGAGAGTCAGAGACCAAATGTCTCTCAGACTCTCCAAATTGAAATCTCTGCAGGAGAAGATGTCGCGGTAGCGATTGTTTTACTTTCCATTTTCTTTCCTTTCTCTATTTTTCTTATAACGTATCTATTTTCTTGCTTGTTTTTATTTAACTTCTAAATAGGAACTAGTTCGTTTAGTGTAGGAATTTATATCTCTCTTTGAGTGTTGTGGTGCCCTGAGCCTCACTGTCTCAGTACCTCATTAGTAGTCTCAGAGAGAGGTGCGCCTAAGTTCTCCCATTCCCCTTTTCATATCATACCGCCAAGAAGTGAGTTAATATTATACAGTTTTTCCATATATCCTTTGAAGTAATTTTAGCATTTGTCAATCTTGTTAAGATATGTATATTTGTTTTTTCGATAGTTTTGTATTACGTGTTAGTAATTTGGTGTTCCTTTGCAGGTCACTGCTTGTAACGTGCATTGAAATAAAGAGGATTTGTTTTGTATGGTCTACAATTACTAAACCTACTCTTTGCATAACGCGGACAGCCGCGATAGTGACTTCTAGCCCTTTGTCATATCGAAAAGGGAAATCTTCGACTGAAATACTCGTAAAACTTCCAGTCACCGAAGCCAAAGTCGGAGTCAACCTACAACGTCCGAACACATTCTTGTTGCTAAGCACCAATGTGGGAGACAACTCACCACTTCCGAACACATTCTTGTTGCTAAGAGCCAAAGTCGGAGTCAACCGACAACTTCCGAACACATTCTTGTTGCTGAGTGACAAGAGTCTCAACTTTCAAGGCCAAATCATTTCGTTTGGCAGTGATTTGTCAAAAGCTGAGTTTATTTAATTATTAATAGTTTACTGACACTCAAACATTCAGTATATTCACTAATTAGTCATTTATATTACATTCATTCTCTATATACCTTATATATGTTTCTGTACTTATAGGTAATTATTTAGCTCACTTATTTAATATATTAATTTGATATCGTGCGCTTGTGTGTGTGCGCTTGTACGTACGCACTAACTCCATCTCCCTTGTAACTTAGTATTACTCCGCAACCTCAAGTGTATTTTATCGAAAGTTGAGTTTGTATCACATTCACATACTCATCTTATTTTGAAATAATTTGCATTCAGTATTTAATTAGGTAGGTGCATTTTCTCATATTCATTTATATATTTAGTTTCTATAGTATTAAGTGTATTATATATATAAATCATGGAGAAGCGTGTAATAAAAGTTAGTCTTGATAAATTAATGGAATTGTACGATGAGAATACAATCGCTCTCGACAATTTGCTATGTTTTCCTATTGACTCTCTAGAAGATAATGTAGATGATATACGTTGTTTTGTCAATGAAGTTAAAGATACCTGTAAAGAATATACTACTTTAGCTAATGAAAATATATCTGCATTACGTAGAAACGCTTCCACAGCTCAGGCTAATGAATTAACTAAATGTATGGTTCAGAAACGTTCTAAAGTTAAAGCAATGATTTGCTCAGTGAATGAAAAGTTAGGTATTAATGATAACATTTCTAATATCTATACTGAAAAATCTTTAACTACTTCGAATGGCGGACGTGCACGTTCAGTCATTAATGATTTTCCTGGCAATTATGCCACTAGTCTTGATTCAAAAGTAGGTAATAATATTCCTATCTCATCTTCTTTTGGTCCTTTCTCTAACGTTCTTCCTCGTGCAATTGCTACCGCACCTCCTCCTCTTGCGATCTACGACGCAGATGTTTACGACTCGATCGCAAATCAGATGAAGTCCACCTTGAAAATTTTTGATCCCCTGTCAATCGTTGGTGATAATCCTGTGAGTGCAAACAGTCGAACGGGTTTGCCCTTGACAACTGGCCCTGTACCATTGTCAATGGAAAATCTTTCTGCTTCTCTGCCTCTATCCAGTGCACCAACACCTCTGAGTTTTGAACTCCCAGAAACTTCACAGATACATGTTCCTGTAACAGCTTGCTCCGTGCAACAGTCATCTGTAGTTGTTACTGCTCCTTTGTCTTATGCTAATGTTAGCTCTCATCAGCTTCATGTGAACAGCACAAATGTCAACCCCCCCATGTTATCCCAGTCTGCATTGCCTTTTCATCCCTTCGTTCCAAATGTGGATCAGCTTGCCCATGGACTTCACTCTAGTGGACGTGGACCAGCTATCAACCCAGTACCGTCAGGTGCCCACTTTGTGAATCCTCCACCATTGCATGTGACAGGTCAACCTGCTCCTGCAAACTCCGTGGCTCCTATCTACATCACTCAGGACGCTGCCAGTTTGCACATTGTAAAACAACAATTATTTCAGAAAGCTTCGAATCCATACGCTGGAGAGCCACACAGATTTCATTCTTGGCTAAATGCACTGAATAATAGACTGACTGGCATAGATCTATCCTCTTATGACAAGCTTCTAGTCCTAGAAGCAAACACGTCCCATGTCGCTCTAAAGATCGTTCAAAAACATATGGCTATCGGAGGTCCCGATCCATCAAGAACTTTACAGAGAGTACTGACCGACCTTAGATCTGAGTGTGGCTCCAACGTAAGAATAGCCAACTCTCTAAACGAAAAAGTGGATGCCTTCCCACAAATCCGTTCTGTCTATCAATTAGACAAACTCAAAGAATTGCTTACTCTTTGCGAATACATTGAGGCCAACATGGACGGTGCTCAGGAATTGGGTATCTTCAACACGGCCTATGGTTCGCAGAGAATTTGGATGAAACTACCCGAAAATCTTCAGAATTCTTGGAGAGCTATATGTGATGATTACCGTTGCAATAATGGTGATAGTTACCCTCCTTTCACCCACTTCGTCCGATTTTTGAATAAGAAAAATCGAGAGTACTCAGATCCTTTGTTCCAGAAACCACAACCTCGGGAATATGGGAAAAGAGAAAACACATCTCTGAAAACCCACAATGAAACTGTTTCCAACTCATGCAGTGATGGAAACTCCCCTTACACTCATCGTCCCTTCTCCCAACGCACTTTCGAATCGCCAAATCAGCGCACCTTCGAAACTCCCAAACAACGCCCCTTTGAATCTCAACATCAACGCAATTCGAACATACCTAATTCCCGTAGAGTTGACGTTTGCCCTTTTCACGAAGATTCTAAACATTCTCTTGTACAGTGCAGGAAATTTGGAAATCTTCTATACAAGGAAAAGATCGAGATGCTTAAAAGTAAAGGTCTCTGCTTTGTTTGTACTGGACAACACCTCAGAAGCAATTGTACTTTGAAGGAAAAGTGTGTTCAGTGCCAAGGTAACCATATTTCAATTTTGCATCCTGATCAACAAAGAACTATTCCTAATAGTAATCATGACAAGTCAAACCTGTGCACTAAAATTTGCGAAAACTCAAGCCTTTCGAAGAATTGCAGCAAGATTCTTCTCGTGGACCTAACTATGGACTCTTCATCCAAATCTCTCAGGTGTTACGCCATTTTGGATGAACAAAGTAGCACAACCTTTGCCGACCCTAAAGTGGCAGAATTCTTCAATGTATCCGGTCCAACAACAGAGTACACTCTCAGAACCTTATCTGGCTCCTCTACTAACACGGGAGGTATAATTCTGAACGGTGTCAAGATAAAGGGTGTGGGCGAACGGAAGAGATTGAATCTTCCTTCGATGTACACCAATCCACACATTCCAGATAGCAGGAAAGAATTTGCTGGCCGAGCCACGGTTCGAGCATATCCTCATATCGAGAAATTCGCCAAGAACTTCAATGATCCGAACGTGAACGCTGAGGTTCTTTTACTCGTTGGGCGAGACGCAGGGCAGTGTATGTACACTCGTTGCTACGGTAGCAGCCCGCCGTACGTTCATCATACAGCACTTGGCTGGGCATTGGTTGGTAACACATGTGTTACACCTAAGTACTCCATTGATGACCCTTGCGTCATGAGAGTCGACGTTTCCGAACATTTTTCACACTCTCCTTGTTTCAATTATCAAAAGAAGTGGCATCTTCAAGATTTAGATATCTTTGCTACTAACAAAGACGACGAAAAGCTTGGTTTCTCAAAAGATGATCAGAAGTTCCTAGCGACGGTTAACTCTGATATCACTTCAAATGAAAGGGGTAATTTAGTACTTCCGTTACCTTTCAAGCAACATGAACCCATCCTGCCAGTCAACAGAGCTGAAGTTTTCTACCGTACAAGAAGTACTCTTACTCGTCTCACCAATGATCCAGGAAAGCTAAGCAAATGCCTCAAAGTCATGGAAAAGTACATAGCGATGGGTCATGTAGAACCAGTACCAGCAAATGAACTGACACCGAAGAAACCAGGTCACGCATGGTGGATTCCTGTGTTTCCGGTCACACACCCCAAGAAAGATAAGGTACGAATTGTTTTCGACAGCTCTGCCAGATATCACGGAACCTGTCTAAATGACCATCTTCTCCCTGGTCCAGACATAAACAATAGACTGAAAGATGTGCTATTAGGTTTCAGAAATGGGAGCATAGGATTTTCCGCAGACGTGGAGTCAATGTTCCACAATTTCTTCCTAAAGCCTGAACAACGCGACTATGTTCGCTTCTACTGGTTCCGCGACAACGATGCCTCCAAAGATATAATCCAATATCGAGGTATGGTCCACATCTTCGGAAACTGCTCGAGCCCTGCAGTGGCAAGTCTAGGATTACGATACGCTGTGAAACATCCTACCGAAGATAAAACTAGCAGTCTCGTTTCGAAGTTCGTAACCGAACAGTTCTATGTTGACGATGGTCTCGGCGCAACAGATACCCCTGAAGAAGCTGTTTCTATTCTTCATGATACAAGGAAAGCTCTTCAGCGCCATAACATCAGGCTTCACAAGATTTGTTCTTCTTCCGAAGATGTAACAAATTCCTTCCCAGAATCAGAGAGAGCTACAGGCACCACTGTGCAGCTTGAAGAGAACTCGAACCAGACAGCGTTAGGACTTATCTGGGAAACATCACGTGATTCCTTGATACTACGCAGTCAAGTACCGGACCGTCCGTTTACTCGCAGAGGCATCCTTGGTACCGTAAATTCAGTTTTCGATCCATTAGGCATCAGTGCTCCAATTTTGCTTGATGGTAAACACATCCAAAGATCACTTCTAACCGCTGTTGACGGTACAAGCCAAGACTCCAACTATTGGGATAAGGACCTTCCTTATCATCTCAATGAAGGCTGGGAATCTTGGAAACTATCTCTTCGTGGTCTATGTGGACTCGAGATTCCAAGAAGCTATCGACCAGCCAATTTTGGCAACGTAATATCTGTCCAACTTCATGGATTCTGCGATGCTTCAAATGATGGAACAGGTTACGTCATTTACCTCAAATCAACCAATTGCTCTGGATCCATCCACGTTGCTTTCGTTTCAGGATCATCGAAGATAGTTCCAAAGACAACTCCCACTATACCACGCCTAGAACTGTGTGCAGCTCTAGACCTTTCTGTAGCCATTGATGAGGCTGCACGAAAGCTCGATATAGGAAATGACGACGTCTTCATGTATTCTGACAGCATGATAGTGCTAGGATACCTAAGAAACACTGATAAGAAATTTCCCTTGTACGTCACTCGTCGTACAAATCTTATTTTGTCTAACTCCTCAGTAGAACAGTGGAAATATGTGCAGACTTCAGAGAACCCTGCAGACATCGCGTCCAGAAGACAATCTATAAGGTCCTTACTTAATTCGTGTTGGCTATCAGGACCAGCTCTCCTCATGAAAGAAGAATACGACCCCATAGAAGAAAACACCACATCTCTTCCCGAAGTCTTACCTGACGCAATCTGTTTGTTGTCTAAACCATTAGTTTCAGGAATATTCAACAATCTCCTTGAAAGATGCAGCAACTTGAATAAGGTAGTGAGAGTTACAAAACGCGTTGTGAACCTTTGCCGTCGATGGTTGGACCGCTCTAGACAACGACTGGGCATGGCAATGACCCCTCGTGATCCGGTTACCCTACAAGAATCACTGAACATCATTATCAGGGATACTCAGCAGCAACATTTCCCTCAACTAGCTCTCCTTTCATCTGTAAAGAACAATTCATTCCAGAGTTTGTCACCCTTCCAAGATGAAAACAGTATCATCAGAGTAGGAGGAAGATTGTGTCTGTCTGATTTAGAGTATGAAAACAAATTTCCAATTCTTCTCCCAAACAAGTCTCACTTATCTTCTTTGCTG
Organism: Caprella mutica; assembly: GCA_947561585.1. Taxonomy (NCBI): domain Eukaryota; kingdom Metazoa; phylum Arthropoda; class Malacostraca; order Amphipoda; family Caprellidae; genus Caprella; species Caprella mutica. The sequence goes on from CANNZV010000771.1 coordinate 135,839, forward strand.
ATTCGTCATCATCACGAATCTGTGAAGCATCAAGGCCGACATATAACTCTTAGTGCCATCCGCAGAGCAGGTTATTTTGTCCACAAAGCCTCCTCCTCAATCCGTAAGATAATCTCAAACTGTGTAGTTTGTAGAAAACTCAGGTTACCTCTAACCGAACAACGTATGAGCAATCTACCAAGAGATCGTCTTGAAGCCTCTCCTCCGTTTTCCAACTCAGGAATGGACGTCTTCGGTCCATATCTTGTGTCGGACGGAACAACTACAAGAAGATCAAAGGCAAACAAGAAGTGTTGGGCCCTCATACTGACATGCCTCAATTCTCGAGCAACCCACATCGAGCCTTTGCCTTCTTTGGATACTCCGAGCCTCAAGAACGCTCTTCGTCGTTTTATCTGTGTCCGAGGTTCTGTCAAGAAATTAAGAAGTGACCAAGGTAGCAATTTCATTGGTGTGCTCAACCAAGAGACGTCGATCAATGAAGAAGACATCAGAAAAGAACTTTCCAATCAAACCGTCGAATGGGAACTAACGCCACCCAAAGCTAGTCACTTTGGCGGAGTATGGGAGCGACAGATCCAATCTGTTAAAAACATACTCAATTCATGTTTGCATCAGCTTGGAACTCGCATACTAACTCGTGACGATCTTTATACGTTCTTTCAAGAATGTGTTTCAATCTTGAACAACACACCTCTCTGGGAACATTCCGCTGATCCTAATGATCCTCGACCATTGACACCAGCGATGCTTCTCAATCTTCGCACTGATCAACCAATTTCTTCCGAAGATTTTCAGACTCGTGATCTACTTGCGTACGGAAAGAGACGTTGGCGCCGAATTCAGTATTTGGCGGATCAGTTCTGGAGCAGATGGCGTAACGACTACTTGCAAACCTTACATAAAAGAAGAAAGTGGTTTGATCCTACGAGAAACTTGCAAGTTGGAGACGTGGTTCTTCTGAAGGACTCTTCTCTGAAGCGCTACAGATGGCCAATGGCAAGAGTGATCGGAACTAAAACGAGTTCAGATGGCTTAGTAAGATCGGTCGAACTCGTCACGTCCGGTCAAAGCCCTTCGTCGAAGCGACATCTTCATCGACCAGTGACGGAACTATCCCTACTTGTTCCAGTCGCAGACCATGTCTAACTAGAGAGTTAGGGTGGGGTGTGTCGCGGTAGCGATTGTTTTACTTTCCATTTTCTTTCCTTTCTCTATTTTTCTTATAACGTATCTATTTTCTTGCTTGTTTTTATTTAACTTCTAAATAGGAACTAGTTCGTTTAGTGTAGGAATTTATATCTCTCTTTGAGTGTTGTGGTGCCCTGAGCCTCACTGTCTCAGTACCTCATTAGTAGTCTCAGAGAGAGGTGCGCCTAAGTTCTCCCATTCCCCTTTTCATATCATACCGCCAAGAAGTGAGTTAATATTATACAGTTTTTCCATATATCCTTTGAAGTAATTTTAGCATTTGTCAATCTTGTTAAGATATGTATATTTGTTTTTTCGATAGTTTTGTATTACGTGTTAGTAATTTGGTGTTCCTTTGCAGGTCACTGCTTGTAACGTGCATTGAAATAAAGAGGATTTGTTTTGTATGGTCTACAATTACTAAACCTACTCTTTGCATAACGCGGACAGCCGCGATAGAAGAGACACATTCCCCAATCTGTATTTCGTGGTAAATTCCACCGACATGTCGGTGGAATTTATTCCTCTTAGAAAATAATATTCTGGCAAAGTCGGTGGATTTTCAGCTATTTATTCCTATGTTACCAATAATTTTCAGTGGATAAATTGGGAAAATGTTGGTGGATCAGTCAAATCAATGGAAATTTATTGAGGATTTTTTCAGCTTTTTGAAAAAGTCAGTAGAATTTTGTGCACCAAATACAGACTGGCACATTCCCAGACTCAGAGACTGCAGGAACTTCTGAACTGGTAAACTGTTCTCCAAGAAATCCTCTATTTTGGCTTCTGTTCTCAGAAAAATACATGTAAATATAGGAGGAAATTAAGGATTGATCGCACAGAAAATGTTAAAAATGTCCCATGTTCTGCAGACTGGACTGTCACATTCTGCAGACTAGACTGGCAATATGGTGAGGTGAAAACCCTGTCAATATTTCTATTTTCCTTTGGTTTTAGTGTATTCCATTAAAAAATCACACTACTAAGATTAGCTAGGTAACTAATTATATTTTTATAAGCTATATACCTAATATTTTACATATTTAAATGAATTAAGTATTAGAATTTAGATCAATTTTAAATGACGTAAATATAATATGGATGATTGATGATAAATTAAATATGATTTAATTAAAGCTGCAAATGATGAAAAAAAAAACAGTTTTATTAGTTAGTTGAATAGGTAATGTCCCACCTCACTTTTATTCAGGGATATTCACCTGGTCACAAAATCCAATTAATCAAAGATGAATACACAATTCACTGAATTCAGACTCAGTACCACAGACAGCGATTCAGTGAATAACATTGCATGATTGCACCACAATTCACAGTAAGGACAAAAGAGGTTAAAGGGTTAAATTAAAGGCATTTAAAATGGGGAAAGTGGTTCAAAACATTTGATTATCATCATTGTGTTAATAAATTTTTCATGTTATATGTATACTATTCAATCCCTAACTTTCAATATTAGTGAGTTGCCTTGATGACGTCACATTCACGCAACACTGGATTGTAACAACCACAGTACTGTTTACTATGGTAACAACTTTATCTATAGCGCATCAAGGTCAAGGTGTCCAATGTACAGATTCCTTTGTAATCAGGTCCGTCTTACTTATCTCAATCTCAATCCGAACTCACAATTTTAGTTCTCCGCCCCGACTCATCAGGGAGTCAACTAGTGGGGCATCTCCCCGTCTCTCCTTCTCATCTCTCTTTCTCTGCGCTTCACAAGGGTGTCACATCTCATGTAACATCCTTCTTTTCTCCCTCCCATCTCCTCCTCCAAACAAAAAGTTCTCCAACACCTCATCTCCACTCTCCTGTCTCGGCCTCTGCAGCTCCACCGCCTGCCCCCTTTCACCTTCCAACTGCTTACACTCCAAGATAAAATGCTCCTCATCCTTTCTGTCTGCTCCACACAACCTACACCTGTCGCTCTCCTCACCCCATCTTCTACATTCTAACCTCAAGCACCCCATCCTTGCCGCGAACCACAGCCTTGATGCCATTCCCCCCTCATGATCCTCCTCCTTCATCTCACTCTTAAGCCTCCCGTACAGCCTCAGACTGCTCCTCCGCTCAACCTCCTCTCTCCACTCCACGTGCACCACCTCCGCGACTCTTCTCTTCACTTCTTCCTTTGACATTACCTTTAACTCCCCCTCATCAATCCCCGCCCAGCTCATATACTTCCTCGTCTCCTTCATCCTCTCACTCCCCTTCACCTGCGCGTTTCTCATCACTATAGCCAACAATTTATTCTTCCCCTGCTCCACTCTCCTATAGTACTGTAGCCTTCCTCGTGCCACTCTACTCTTCATTGTGCCTATTCCTATGTCCCCCCTCATCCCTGCTATTGCTACATTCCTCGGTGCACCCAACATTTTACGCATAGCAACATTCTACTGCCTCTGCAGACTCTCCACATCCTCCACCCTCATCCTCACCACCTCCGACCCATACAACACCACACCCTTCCAGTAACTTTTCCCTATCATAACCTTATGGCATCCCTTCTCTATGACTGAGTAGGTCATACCACTCAATCTCTTCGCCTTTCTGACCATATCACTCCTCTGCTTCTCAAACATATTTCTTCTGCTCTGCACTCTCACACCCAAATATCTCACCTCTTCCACAACCAATATTCCCTCAATCTGCTCCACCTGCCTCTCAACATTGAACAAGAGTACCTGGCTCTTTCCATCATTCATCTCCAGTCCATATATAATAGCCACTCGTCTCAACTCTCTCACCCCCTCCCGTGCCTCACCCACACTCCTTGCCAAAATCAACCCGTCATCTGCAAAAACCAAACTCCTCAACTTCACATCCCCCACTCTGACTCCCTCCAGCTTCATCCTCAATGCCTCAATAATCTTAAAAGTTATCAACTTAAACAACAACGTCGATGCCATACAACCTTGTCTAATTCCGCTCTCCACCTCCACCTCAACATCCCTCTGCTCACCCATCACCAACCTCGTACCATCCTCACTATACACCCTCTTGAACAGCTCCACTACTCTCCCCTCTATCCTCTACTCCTGCAAAACCTCCAGAATCTTTTCCCCCTTGATCGATTCAAATGCCTTTTTAAAGTCAATTGCCACAACAACCATCTCCTCCCTCCTCTTGAATACCTCATGTACACACTCCTGCAGCATAAATAGGTTGTCCGCAATCATGCCCCCTTGTGTGAACCCCACCTGCTCGTCTCTTCTCATCCCGTTCTCCTCAATCTGCTCCTCTATCCTATCTCTCAACACAGTCCTTGACCTTTTCCAACTCTCTGGCATCTCCCCCGTCTCCACCACCCTCCGAAAACCTCCCACCATTGCACTTATAAACACCTCGCTTCCCTCCAATACCTTATACATCTCCGGCTTCAATCCATCTATTGCTCCCGACCTTCCGTTCTTCATCTTCTTCATAATCTTTCTGATCTCTTCTTTTTCTACATTCACATCCATAACCATGATGTGTCTGTACGGGTCCACCACCACTCTAGGTAATAGCAATCTTCTTTCCTGTCTTTCCTCCTCTCTCTCTTGATCTCTCCTTATATCTAACTCTCTCTCATACATTTATAATCATCCCATTTCTATTTTCCACTTGTTCCCCTAAATATCCCAGATGTCCATTTAAATCCCCTATAACCATCAGATACTTTCCCTCCAAATCTCCTACTCTCACTATATCCCCCACTTCTCTCATTATCAGCTCATTAAATAGTCCTATTTTTACTTCATTTCCTGTCCTCAGGTATACTATTACTATTCTTGTGTTCATGTCTCCCATTTTACCCTCCAAATGCAATATATCCTTACTCCTTGTCTCTCTCTTTTCAATCTCCATCTCATTTTCCCTATAGGCACAGAGAATTCCCCCTCCTTTTCTATCCTGCATGCCTCTCATACTTTGCAGAATTCCTATTCCCTTCCCCACTTTAACATCATCAATTTTCTTTTGAGTCTCAGTCAAACAAATTATCCTATTCTCCTTGACCATGTCAAGTATTTCCACTGCTTTTCCCTGACTTAACCCCTGCACATTCATCAAAATAATTTCTAACACTGTGTTTACCTTGCTCCTCTCCCTCTCCCCCCCCCCCCCACCATTCCCTTCTGCCATCCTCCATTTCTCCTCACCCCTCCATAATTTTCTTTGGGTCTTACACCTCTATTTTCATATTCTTCTCTCTCACTCTCCTCAGTCTCCTTCTTCTTCTTCTTCCTGACCAAACGCCCCCGTCAGGGGCGCGGTCCCTCCTCCGGCTCCCGACCACCGCAGCCCCTCTGGTGCCGATCGAGGTTGGCCGCCGACTGCTCCCGCCTGCAAAAAATGCACATAACCCTCTTAGTTCTAAAACCCCCTACTGCTAATTCTACCCCCACGTCTTCCCCCCCTCCACCCGTAACCCTACCCCTGCCCCCCCTACCTGCCCCCCCGGATCCCATACCTGCCTACAACTCCTTACATGCCTAGCATAATTTGCCCGACTAACTACCCTCCTACACTTATGGCATTCCCTCCTACTCCCATCTACTGCTACCCCCCCACCACATGTTTCCATGTGGTTCTTCCTAGCCCCCTCAGTCTCTAAGCTTACCCCACACCTATCACAACTAAACCTAACCCTATCCTCAGCTAACCTATGCATCCTTTTCTCATGCACCACTAACCCCCCCCCCCCTAGACTTACATACCTTGTCACACCCTTCCCAGTGACACCTAAAACCCTCTACCTCTTCCCTTCTATCCTGAGCTACTACCCTATCTACCTTTTCTTCCCGTCTACCCCATTCGTACTTATGCCCCTGCTGCCTCTCCCATAGCTCCAAATGTTCCCTCCTCTCCTTCACAATCTTCTTCCACCCATCCCTATCTCCCACTAACCTCTCAACATCCGTATAGTCCACACCTGCCTCCCTAAGTAACCTCTTCCAATACAGCCCCGTCTTCCTCTTCCTACCTTTCTTTTTCCCCAATCCTTCTAGTCCCTCATACTACCCCAACACAGCTGCCTTAACCTGCCTATCGTTCCCCATCCTCATCAGTCATCACATGCCCTAACCTTTCTAGTACCCTCACTTCTATCTTAGTCCTAATCGATCTAATCCCTAACCTGGCCCTAACATCCCACATATTCTCCCTCCTACTTTCCATTTGCCTTAGTGGCTCCCCTTTCCTATTACTCCAAACATACCTATACTTCCTATCTATCCAACTCTGTAACTTCTTTATATCCTTCCCCCACCAAACCCTAACACTACAATCAAACAATAACCCACTCTCTACACAACCCTCTAAAATCTTACCCTGCCACCTCTTACTTAGCCTAGATCCCTTTAATTGCCCCTTAACCTTAGCCCATAACCCATTTGCCCGTCTAATCCTATTCCTACTATCCTCTTCAGGTCCCATCCAAGATCCTAGCACCCTAATTCCCTCACTATCTCTATCCCCAAAAACTAAAACCTCTTCCTTATCTTCGTTATTCCTCTCCTCAAACTTACCCATAACCTCCTTAATCTTCCTTACTCCCTCTTCTAATTCTACCCCCTCACCTATAATGGTAGTGTCATCGGCAAAGAGTGACGATGTCAAGGTCAGACTCTTTGCCTCCGAGCACCCCTTTTCCCACCTACCTTCTCCCGCGAAAGACCCCCCCGGTATCCAGTGCCACTTTATTCCCACCCTTTCACCCCCTAGCTCCCTTCTAGCTTCCTCCGCCTGTCTGATCACCGCTTGGTGAAAAACGTTAAACAGAACAGGCGAAGTTGCACACCCCTCCCTCAAACCCCTAGCTGGCACCCATTTCTCACTAAACCCCCCCTTTCCCCTATATTCCGTCGTCTCATGCAAATCCTTAATTACCCTTAAACAATTCCCACCTAACCCATACCTATCTAAAATGCCCCACAAGCAAGGCTTATTTACTCGAGGATATGCCTTCCTCAAGTCCAGAAGCCTTGCCTGTGGTTCCCTATCCCCTTGACCCCCTGTCCTAAGCCTATAATCACTAACATCTTCCCATATCCTCACCATGACCTGGGTCGCGTCTGCGGTCGACCTTCCCCTTCTAAAACCTGCCTGATTTTCATCAACTAACCCTCACTCTTCTACCCACCATCTAAGCCTCTTAGAAATAATCCTAGCTAGAATCCTACTTCCCATAGCTAACAGACACACCCCCCTATAATTATCCCTATTATTTCTATCTCCCTTCTTGTGTAGAGGCACCACTAATCCCCCCTTTAAACCCTCTTCCCACCTACCTGCACTTTCCCTAAACATAAACTGAACCATCCTAACTACCTTTTCCTTAACTTCCCTACACGCATTCCTGATATAACTTATCCTAACCCCATCTTCCCCAGGCGCAGAATCTTTGATCTCCTTGATCACCTCCTCTATCTCCTCCTCTCCCGGCTCCTCATTCATTAGTTCATTTGCCTCTTCTGCTTGCCTGCTCCCTCTTAAATCCCTAACTCTACCTAATACCTCTTCTAAAGTTTCCCTATCTTCCTCATACCTATCCCTCGATACTGCCTCAAAATGTTCCTTAAATTCCCTATTTGTGATTGTAGTGCTAGCTGGTGCCTTCCATCCCCTAGTCCCTAAATTCCTTAAAATTCTATACATATCCCCTACTTTTCCCCTCCTACTAGCATCCTCGCACTCCCTAATCTTCTCCTCCCACCATTCCCTCTCCCATGCTCTAAGACTATTCTTTAAATTACTACGTGCTAATCGTACCCCTTGCCTAACCTCTTCTAATTCCCTATTTAACCTATCTTCTACATCTCCCCCTCTATTCCTTAACCTAGCTCTATACTCCTGCCTACCTACTACCTCATTCCTACTCTCTACCCACCTACCTATTTCCCTCCTCATTATTTCTATTTCCCCTTCTCTACCTATTGTCCATGGATTTATTACCTTCCCATCCCTCCTACCACATACCTCATCAGCTACTTCTATTAATAATTTCCTAATCTTATCCCATTCCATTTCCCCTAAGTCCCCGTCCTCCCAATCTACCTCACTAAACTTTTCTCCCGTCCTTCTACTAAACTCCCTACTCTTCCCCTCATCTCCCAACACCTCCCATTTAATGTTAGGTGCCCTTTCTCTTCTACCCCCTACCTCCCTCCATCTCTTACCCCTATACCTTATCACTAATTTCTTAGGCCTATGGTCAGAGAAAGTATTTTCTCTGACCGTCCCTACACTCCTAACTAACCTATGCCTATCTACTCCCTTAACCATGAACCCATCTAACTCATACCACCTCCTATACACGTTACTAAACCAAGTCCCCCTATTCCTATGTGGCATGAAACTATTTACCCACGCTAACCCCTGTTCCTCACACCAATTAACTAGATCTTCCCCCGCAATACTCCCTGGCCCTATCCCAAACTTCCCACTCACCCCCCTTCTCTGCCTATTTGACCCTACATTAGCATTAAAATCCCCTCCTATTACTAATACCTCCCCCCCGCTAGTCATACTTACCTGATTTTCTAAATCTATTCTATATCTATCCATTCCCTCTAAATCCCTACCCCAAATAGGCTGATAAGCAGCGACTAATCTAAGGCCCTGGAGGGTGACTGCTGTCACCCTCTCTCCTAACCATTTCTTCTGACCCTCCCTCTTCCAACTATCTAAAGCTTCCCCTCTAAGAATTATCCCTGACTTCCTACCGTGAACTAAAGCTATTTGGTCCCTATCATCTCCTAGCCAAATTACCCCCTCCTGGTCTGAATTAAGCTCAGAAACCAGGACCATCTCCCATCCCCGTCTAACTATGTACTCTAAAATTCTACCTAACCTTCTCCTATTGTGATCCCTTAATGAAACTCTTTGTAAATTCCATGTGACTATTGTGGCTTCCCTCCTATTCTCACCCCACCCACCCCTATTCTTCCCACCCTTCTATTTCTATACCTACGACTTCTCCTCCCCCTGGGCATAGGTCCAGGGTTTGGATGGATCGTCCTAAGACTCACCTCTACTAGCAGCCGACAGTGTCTGCCCGACACCAGAGGTACCCCAGTGGATCGGTCACCGAAAGTGCCCTCGCCGTACAGATATTTAAGGAGGTTGGCAGGCTGGCTGGACCGGCCTCCCTCCGTAGTCCCCCCGGGGGTGTGAGGCCTCTCCCCTCTCGGGGAATCCGCCCCACTCCTTTCCGGGTGGCCCGGTGGTCTATTGGCCGCATCCGGAGACAACCCCGGAGCGTTCCCCCTCGCTCCACGTGGAGGCTGCCCACCAAGCGAGGCTCCTCAGTCTCCTGCTCCACTCTATAACTATTCTTCCTCTTCTAATCTTAAATATGCCGACATTTCCACTTCTTCTCACCCGTAGCTCTTCTCTCAACTTCCTCTCTCTTTCTCGTTCTGTTAGATCTCTATTTATGTACACCCTATCAAAACTCTCTGACTGGCGTAACTTCTTAGCGTTATACATTATTGCTTTCTTTTCTTCCTCACATGCCAACTTCACTAACAATGGTCTGGTATAGTTTTCCTTCTTCTTCCCAATTCTTATCAATTTCTCCACATTCAACTCTTCTATTTCTTACTCTTGTACCAGTAACTTTCTGCATATCTCTTCATCATCCTTGTACCTCTCCTGTGCCTCTACTTTATCAGATTCTTTCAGATTGAATATCACAATGTTATTCTTTCTTCTTTCTCTTTCTATGTCTTCTATTTTCGGTCTCAATCCTCTTTCTTTCTCTCCTTTCTTACCTCTTCCTCACTCTTGCTAACAATTTCATCTCTCATTCCTTCCATCTCTGGTCCTGGGTCTTGCCTTTCCTGGACAGTCTTTTTCACTATTTCAATTTCTTTTTGCTGTACCAGTAGATTCTCTTTGCATGCCTTCATTACATCATTCTTCCCATCAATATTCTTCTGTATATTACCAATAGTTTATTTCATTTCTTTCTCTCTCTCATTCACCTTTCCATCAAATTTCCTGTGATGGTTTTTTACCCCTTCTATTTCTTTTCCTTTCTCATTCACTTTATTCTCCAGTTGCCGTTGATGCTCTTTCACTACTTCTATATCTTTCCCCAGCTTCTCCATTCTCTCCATAACATTCCCAATTTGCCCCTTCAGTTCTCCATTCTCTTGCTTCAAATCTTCAACTCAGTTTTAAGCCCCTTATTTTCCTGTGATAACTTTCCCTGTTTCTTCAAGCATTTCTGACAGTAAAATGGTTGACTGTTCTCCATCTTGCACATCAGTTCATAGTCTTTCTTAGAAATCTTTTTGGTACATACTACATTGGATATGATACCATCCGTTACAATCATCACAATTTACACCCATGTCACCACTATTCACCCTCTTCTTTCACTCCTCACTCACCTCAACCACCTCATTTTCATCCTCCTCATTTACCCAAACTTTACCCAAGTCCTTCTTTTCTGCTGCTCCAGCTCCCACAACTGACCATGCCCCAGCATTCTTCTTCTTTGTTGGCGTTCGGTTCATACTCATTATCTAGAACTGTCAAACAAAACCTCAATCACAAGTATCATGCCTATTTCTCCACTCCACACCCTCCTCCTCCTCTCAAGTCTCAACCAAACACTATCTGTACTCACGGTTTTAGCCCCCTGGTCTACGCAATTCCCTACTCCGCAATATCTACTAGTATCCCGGGACAGAAGTACGGGGAGCAGGCAGCCAAAACGTGACAATGGACACCTTAAGGCCTGAAGACCAGATTTAACTTAAAATTAATTGAGAGCGGTACACAACCTTACATCACTAGCACTAGCCCTCCGACACTAGCAGCCGACAAAAACAACCGATATCTCCAACCGATAATATTTTATATTTTTGTCTCGTTTTATATTCATTAAATATGTATTTTTGCGCATACAATTATGCGCATACAATTATGTGGACTGTTTTCAATACAGTGAACTCAAACAAACGTGTACAGAACATGTATCAAATAGGTACAAAAATCTATAATGAATAACTACCTACTTCTGTAAACTATGATTTAAACATTATATAATAAATGTAAATTCGAATATAATTCAAAAAGGTTACTAGCAACATTTTTCGGAAAGCTTACTGTTTATTTTTGTCCAACTGATTTAATATATACTATAGGTATGTACTCACGTACTTATATTCAAGTGCCGCTTTTATAAAAGCTAAAATGATTGCGAGATTTATGACTCGAGTTTTATGTACGTAATTGTAACTCTTTAAACATTTCATATGATATTGATATGAATTATATTGAAAGAAAATGATTCAGAGGCCTCGAGTTAATTATCGTGTATTGAGATAGAAATGATGAAAACTCTGATGAAAAGTAACGAATGAATTAAAAGTATTAAAATTCAATCATAGCTTAACTCCCACTCAGTTTAGGTGATTAATTAGTTTGAAACTTTGATTTATATACCTTCATGTATTATGAGCCCCAATCAAAATGAATTTTAAATAATAACTGCATAATTTAATTCTTTCTTGCTTGGTCGAAACTGTGGATCAGTTCGGAAGGAACTTAACCTATATACCTAGTAGGTATTTAAAATATTGTATTTTGTGAATAAAATAACTGTTTGTTAAATCGTCACTTGAATTATGTAACCCACTACCTATATATGTTTATCAAAGTATCAAACCGAATTATACCTATACTGAATGATCGAGAGTTAAGCTTGATTGAATTTTAATGCATTTAATTAATTTCCTAATTTGAACTTTCATCATCTCAATATACACCAAGTCGAGGTTTCAAAACTATTTTATTTTAATCAAACTTATAGAAAAAGTAATATTTGAGGAAATATAAATAGATAATAACTTCGAGACATATCTCGTTCTTATTACCATTTGCAAGAAGTCCGAGTAGTTTTGGTAATAAAAGCTTGGCCTGCCTGTAATACCATAGCACGATTGTGCACAACCCTATCAATTTTTTCTATGATGGTGAGACCGGGGTACGGTCAAGAGCCCCCCCGGTCAAGAGCCCTCCCGGTCATGATCCCCCCCGGTCATGAGCCCCCGGTCATGAGCCCCCCTAGGTCATAAGCCCCCCCGGTCACGAGCCCCCCTCCATGTTTTTTTAATCCTTATTTACCTAGTTAAACAAATGAAGAACTACTTAGATAGAAATAACTGAGAGTTGCTAATGTGGTTTGTTGTATCCGCTATATTGTTGCACTGCACACTTCATGATCGCTTACTGACCTGGCAGGGGGTTTGGGGGGCGGCACGCCCCCCGATATACATATATTTTATGTCTAATCAGTAATGAACTACAAAAGTGTCAATAAGGATTGAATAATATAGGTAAATAAGGATTTAAAAACAAGGGGGCTCGTGACCGGGGGGGGGGGGGTTATGACCTACGAGGGGCTCATGACCGGGGGGGCTCTTGACCGAGGGGGCTTATGACCGGGGGGGGCTCTTGACCGGGGGGTTTATGACCTACACCCGGTGAGACCACAACCACCCCAGAAACTTTTACAAATTATATTCCCCAGGCTTTATATATATATTATCAATGCTGAACTTACAAAACTAGGAAATAATAAAATACGATTTACTAAGTGCTATGTATATACACTTACTTCATCATCATAGTCGTACTCTCCTTTGTAGAAGTAGTCCAACACAGCCCTCACTACTTTCACTTTGGTATTCTTGAGCTCGAACAAATAGTCAGTGAATGGAGGAGTTACGTCAGTGACTTCTATTATGGATTGGTGGTTGGAGTTGGAAAAGTCATCCAATTCCACAATTGCTTGTGAACTAGACGCAGCACCTCTCTGATCTGCAGCTTGTCGAGAGCCATTCTTTGGAAAGAATAAGTCACTGAAAAGATAAAAGAAACAAATAATAATGTTAGATGAACCAAATCTAGCAATTAATAACAGAAGTAGCATTAACAGCTCAAGATGCAAGAGGTTTGACGTTTAACAAATTTGGGTTAACTGTTGAGTTGAATTGTGAAAAGTTGTAGATTCTTTGATGAAATAGTAAATCCATGGACAAATGTTGACCCTTCTGTATCAAATCGGACATATTGTATGTCCCAGTATTTCAATCCGTGATCGGACAATTGCCACCCAAAAAATAGCTTCCTTAATAATAATTATCACGCTGCTTAACTTAAAAAATTGTGATAAAATAAATGCACATTATTATTTCCATGTTACAAATAAGTAATAATTATTTCTTTTATAAATTGAATATTTCCGTACTAATTAATCATTTATTTACCAAGTAAATGCTAAACACACAATTCATAATTCACATAAGGTTAGGCAAAGAGATAATGTAAAGAACACTGAGGTCAGTGGTGTCCATTGGGTCCGATAACCTCATTAAACTGAAGAAGAAAGTGAGGAAGATTAGGTAAAGAAGCAGAGAGCACACAAGCATGTTTGAGGAGGGAGGTAGAAATATTTAAATGAGAATAACTAGTTAATAAGTTAAACTTCATTTCTACTCTCAAATTAATATCATGGCTATATTAGTTGTTTTAAAGACAATATTTTTCCATTAAAATCAAGTAGGATAAAATCTTTACAGAAAAAGAAATTCCAGTTAGTTAACTACCAAAGGGACATATCTCTCAAGAACCGATTTTACAATTCCCTTCATATTCTATACTGAAATAAACTACTTTAAACCATTATATAATACAGATAAAGTTCGTACAGCGGACGATCTTTAAACGGACATAGGACAAAAATGTGTGTTCTGCTGATCAATTAATTAGTTATGGTTTAACCGATATAAAATATTCTATTCTCTACCAAGTATCTAGTCATACATTGATTATATTCAGAGATGCTGTATTACAATTATCTGTAATTTGATTTTGTAACCGTTTTTTAAAATACATTTTCTCTGATTAGAAAAGTTCTGCAGAAATTAAAAAGAGTTGTAACTATCCTATATTTTACGTATTTCATATATCTATTGAGTTGTTAATATCTTTGCTTTATATTTCATAACTTATTATTTAGTACATTTACATGAGTTAGTTATATAAATATTTTCATTAAAATTTTCATTTAATAATAAACTGAGATTTTTACCTTCATTAGTAATTCTTTGAAATGCTATTAAAGAAAATTTTCAGAGTTTAAATCCCCATCTGAAGTAAAACCTCAGTCGCACATAGCGGCCATTGATCGGCATAACGGACACTTTTTCCTGTGCATGTGTTGTCCGAGCTTTACCTGTATGTCCTTTACATAACCATCAGGTGAGACTCACCTGAAGTATGCACTCTGCACAGCAAGAATGCACTTATGCACAGGTATCTCTACCCCTTCAACCAGCAGAATAGCGTCGGTAAAACGACCTTCGAGGAGACTACCAATACGGCGTCTGAAGTTGTTGTAGAAAGTTAGGATACCCATTTTCTGAAGAAAAAAAAGTTAGAGCAAGTTCATTGACATAAAAAAAAAAAATAATAAATAATTTGCTGCAAAGAAACAAATCTTGTGATACAAATTATTTCTAACATAGATAAACTTTTGCTATAGAAGATAGGCACCAAAGACCGAGTGATAGAGTGTGTTGGTTATTTTTAGGGGGTGTCTCAATTTTTTACTTTTTTTTTGTTTGATGAGTGAGATGCTTGATTTTCTCAGACTTGATAATACTATAAAAATGGACAATTTTTTACTTAATACATTTTTTCAAATCCCCCCATTCTCCCTCCCCCTTCAAAAAACTGAAAAATTTAGACTTTTTAAAATCCCTACTTCTCCCTCATTTTTCGGCTTAGAGACATGAGGTTAATTTCATCTTGTTCTGAATTGGGCACTTTACAATAGAACGATCCGTTCCATCAAATTAGCATTATCAAAAAAAAAAAAAAAAAAAAAAAAAATGATAATGATAAAAATAAAAAAAAATCGATTATTTTTGAAATTTGGTTACATTTCCCATACACTTTTTACAAGTTGCGAAATAACATATCAACTGATCGTACTTTTGTAGAGAACGGAATTCTGAATAAAAAGAAAAAACCCCATGTTTCTACGTCAAAAATTGAAGAAGGAGTAGGCTTTAGAAGTTGAAAAATGAAAAGTGTTCAGAATTGGCAATTTTCGATTTCATTCTATTTTTTTATAACATCAATACTATATTGATTACATGAAGAATACTAGAAACAAAATAAATACTTCATAACATACCTTTTTTTGTTATTTTTTATTTCCCCAGCTCCTCCCCCCTCCTTTCCCCTCTCCCCCAGCTCCTACCCCCCCCCCCTTTTTGAGGCACTTGCAGACAACTTTCATACCTAATATTTTTACACATGAATTGGGACATTTTAAGGTGTCTTTTTATGCAAAAGTGAGACACTCCCCTTAAGAGACACTCTTTACCTACAGAACAGTCACACGTCTACTGAGAGATGAGTGAGAAAATGGGAGGCAATTTACACCATTTCTTATTCTAGCTTTTGGAAATCTAATGAAGTCTTACACTCCTTTGAATTAAAGACAAATAAAGTAACGGCTCTAGGAAAATTTCACTGCGGAGAGTTCCACTGCAGAATATTCCACTGGGAAAATTCCACAGAGGAAAATTCCACTACGGAATAATCCACTGCGGAAAGTTCCACTGGGAACATTCCACTGCGGAAAATTCCATTAAAGAAAAAAAAATATTGTATTGCATATTTTATTATTGCGTAATTGGTTTAATAAATTGTTAAGTGAATGTCTTTATATAAATTATAAGTTTACATTGATAATCCTAGTAACCTAAGGACTGATCCAGGCGCACCAGTCCTTATGAAAAAATATTAATAATTTTATTTTTAAACCGATTTGAAAGCTGTCTTTTCATGACTTTTACTTTTCATCCTAATTACATACGATTAGACAAAAAAGAAGAAGGTGATAAATGTGAAGATACTCATATTATGAGCATATATTCAAATGTACAGGGTGTCTCATAAAAAAAACAGAACACAAGTTTATGTTATTATATTTCATAAACTATTAAAGATAAATGCAATTTTTCTATATCTTTTTCATTGTTGAACCCTTCTCCATTCACAGTTAAATTTTCAATAAGTTTTATTTAATTACAATATAATTACAATTTATGATAAAATAAGATACAATACAATTTAATATCGAATTTTATTAATTTAGTGGAATTTTCACTAGTGGAATTTCCTCAGTGGAATATTCCGCAGTGGAATTTTCCACGCACCAAAGTAACGAATTCATCAGGACCAGCTGTGTGTCCTTGGTGAACCCCATCCTTGATGAGAGATATTGAGTAGAGAGCTACAACTTTCAATATAATTAGGTTCTTATTTCCTAAGTATGTAGAAGAACTAACACGTAATTCATCCTACAGACACTCACTTACTTCAATGTAGATGAAGAAAAAGGATAATTAACAGGTAAATCAAGGTTTATTATTTGCAGAAAATTTAGAGATTGTAAAGTTAATTACACTCACCGTTAACTCGTTCAAAGAGGTACACTTTACGTCTCAACACCACCAAATATTATCTACACAGTGAATTTTCAAAGCAGCTCTATCTTAAATCTGATTAGATAAGATAACGGGAATAGGCAACGGCTAACGCAAAGTTAGATCTGGGAACTATAAATGTTCACAGAAAATAGTAATTAATACAAAAGTTAAAATTGTAATATTGCTTCAAATATTCGATATAAATAATAAAAATTTCTTAAATTATTAGAAAAAAATTGTGTAGAGTTTCTTCCACATTTATCAATATTAGCGCGTAAAATATATTGCTTAGTTTCATAATAGTTTCTTTAAATTATATCTAAAATTCGGTAGTTATTAATTTATTTATTAGTTATTTACATTACATTAGGTACATTATTTTTTTAATTGGACATCACAGTTAACCAAAATTAATTGCGTACGATAAGTCACCATGCAGGTACTGCTTCGCTTTATCTTTACTGATAAGGTCTTTAACTTCGG
This sequence comes from Caprella mutica, assembly GCA_947561585.1. Classification (NCBI taxonomy): domain Eukaryota; kingdom Metazoa; phylum Arthropoda; class Malacostraca; order Amphipoda; family Caprellidae; genus Caprella; species Caprella mutica. Next base: position 153,031 of record CANNZV010000771.1, read on the forward strand.
TAGGAAGTTCATTGCACCTGATTGCAGCATTTTATTCAGTTTAGGAACAGTTATTTCATTATGCGTTTTAAATCTAGTTGAATGGTGATGTTTGGCATGAATTGATAATCTTTATTGCTGTAATATGGATTATATTTAAATAATGTAATGAATTTATGAAACAAAGACTGAGAGAAATATTTATACACACTTTTTAGAATAAAAGAGGTTTCTTTTTATTTTGGAATACTGTTTCAAACGAGTTGTAGCAGATGGCAAGCATTTCATGAATGAAGTTAATTAACTTCATAAATAAAATATCAAATGGAAGAGTTAATGAAGTACCAAAGAGAGTATCAGAAGGAGAAAAAGGAAAATCTTCTCTGAGAGAAGTACGAAAAGATATAAAAGAATAAATGGAAGTTTATCAATCCAGTGTTGTGAGCATCATCGTCTGCAAGAGCTCTAATAGCGTCCTTTAGTCTTCTATGAAATATTTGAATTAACCCGTTAGTTTGATAGTGATAAGCAGTAGTTCTGATTTTAATAGAAACAAGCATTTTCACAAGTTCTTTCCAAAGACTTTTTTTCATATTGAGTTCCACGGTCGTGGTAAATGATTTTGCTACTCCGTACGTGCGACGTATTTATTTTAGTAGGCCTTTAACGTCTGCCTCGGAACCAAAGGCAATATCGCCGACGCCAAAAGGAAATTAAGTAACAATGTACTGGAAGAAGCATTCAGGAAGGAAATGTGCTCCATGAACAAAGGGTTCTAGGAAAATTACCCTGAGGAAAGTTCCATTGCGGAAAATTCCACTGAGAAAAATAAAAATTCCTATGTGGAAAGTTCCACTGAGTATAAATAAATGTTAAATTATACGGCTTACTTTCTTAAACAATATTTTAGAAATTATGATCTCCACATTCTATAAGTTTTGTAACATTCTTTACACTGTTTCTTTTTAAGTGGTTTTATAACATATAAGTGAATTTCTTTATATAGATTTTCTTAGTGTACATTGTGCAGCACCTAAGGAATAACATTGTTTTGAGCTACTTCTACTTGAGATTAAAATGATTCTACTTGAAACGCTATTATTAAATAAATTCTATCTAGCTTCTCATTCCGTAAATCTGATTATAGTAATTAAGTTAATTTTTATATTGAATGTATGTTCGAGTTTTAAGTAGGGGCAAATGAAAATATATGTTATACGAGACAGTAGTTTGAAACAAAAAGACAATGAGAACAAAGATTACAATCAATTTACATATTAATGATGTGGACAAGTGTAAACATGCTAAATATAGTAACAAGAATGAAATTGATTTAATAATGCAAGGTATACGCTATATCACCAATCAATTCAAGCGTGAGTCAATTGCCTCGTATTTGTATGAAAACATATATTTTTAATGTAAGCAATGTTCAATATCTTGCATTTTAATCCATTTTCTTCTTGATATCCAAGCAGAATGCAAGAAATTGAACTTTAAACCTGTATCTACAATTACATTATCGAAAAAATGATGTAAGAGTAGAAGTTGTTACACAAAAATGCTTATTTGCATAGCCTTATTAATTGGTTAGACAATATCTTGCACTCTGCTAGTATAGTATTGAACATATATAAATAATTATTTGAATGAAGTAAACGTTTCCTAACTATCAACTTACTAGAAAATTATCATCAGCTCAGTTAAATTAATTTATCAAAATATATTTTGAATTGCCTATTGGACCGAACAGTATTGTTTTAGAAAATAATAACATTTTTTTCCATTGAAATCCTAGGAAAAAGTTCTCGGTTGATTTTAAATATTATATTTTGTTTACAGGAACTTTCCGCACCCCGAAAAAAGTCAACTGCCACCGCCAATGACAATTCTCATGGATGCAGAAAAGCTACTCCGTGAAGGAATGTGACGAAAAGGGAGTCACGGATGGAAGAGGAAAATGAAGAGGTGATAGTAAATGAAGCCTACGAGCCTACCTAACAAAAAAATCTAAGACCGCGTAGTTGAACTTCAAGTAGCGTTAAAAAATGATAAACATGGTAAAAATGAAAAAGACCATCCATAATCCAAATTACAACAGTTCGGATCAAAAGGGACGCATCCCCTTCTCTTCCATTCACCACAGACAGCTTCAGGATAGAGCCCCTAGGGGATACTAATTTTAATGGTTGGAAGATAGTTTAAAAGTCCTCTACAGGCTCCGGGAAAAAAAATGAGTTTATTACACAATATTATAGAACTAAGGTCTACGATCATTATTCTGCAAACTGCATACAATTCGGTTCAGTATATATTGTATTATTTGTTTTTAAAGTTTTTTAATATTTTGTGAGCAACAATCGAGCGAATCTCCAACCTGACGCTGAGGAATTAGAAAGTCGGAAGTGAAATAGAGAGTTTGGATTATAAAAATCTTTAAAAGCTTATAAAATTAAAACTATGCTATCAAATTTTATGGGGTTTGCAGTAAAATGATAAATTGGTAAGAGACATTAGCCTCGTTAATTTAAGCAATAAAAAAATTGATTGGAGGGGACCTTCAATATTGGTCTGGGTACACGATGAAAAATTTGTAATAGAAAGTTTTGATTCAACAAATTATAATCATGCCGATACTCTCTTTTGACACAAAATATGGACAGCCCATGGCATACTTAACATAGTTAAGTAGGCTGACTTAATTTGACTTAAAGGGGCAGTTCAGTCAAAATCAAACTATTGACAAATTGGTTCTAAATCGATTTAGTATATTTACTTAACTAACATTAGAATATTCGTTGAATTTAGAAATGTTTATATAAAAAGTATATTGTAAATTAGTGGCGCCATCTTTGGACTGCGGTGGACCGCGTAACTAATCATTGTTGTACGTAAAGAAGATGATAACCAGTCCCAGACATGAATCGGTTCTTATGAAAATGGTGAAAAGAATTTGTGAAATTGAAAACTGTCCCTCGAGTCAATTAGATTTAGTTTTGAAAAGAAAACCATCTCTTCATAAATTACCTGTTAACACAGTTGATAGAAAAATTAATTACATGTTATATGCTGTAAAATGTAAACAAATAGTATAGAGTGGTGGCGCCATCTGTAGGAGGACGCAGGAACTAAATCGAATTTATAAAATAGGATATATATAGCTTATATTTTTTTCAACCGTTTAATTCTACAAGAATGCTTTATTCTTACTGAGTGATCGTTCAACATTAATATTATGAAAACAAAAATTGACTGAACTGCCCCTTTAAGACAGATATTTAAAAATAGCTACAATTTTTACTTGAACTAAATAAATAACTGTGATCATATTTAAATATAAGGGATTAAAAAAATAATTAAATTTCAAAATTTATTCAATAATAGATCATGAGAGCCATTGTTCAAGGTATAAACATGAGTGATGACTTATTTGTCCTATGTCATAATCACAATGCTCTATTTTCTGCAAAAGAAAACATTGAATTAAATTAATTATATTGAACATCACTTAAATATAATAATTATACATTATATGACACAATAAATAGAACTCACTGGACACACTCCGCAGACTGTTCTATCCAGGGTAAAGGTAGGGGACCAGTCGGGAATGTATCGCCACACTTTCACATCCCCATTGTACGAAGACTCTGCCACACCATCCAGTTCTAGGGCATTGAGAAGGTTCTCCGTGTCTTCAAAATCTAATTTCCTATTTTGCCTATCTCTAATAATACCCACAGATATAATGTAGTCCATAACTTCTTTGGTGGATACTTTTACTGAACTAAGAAAGGCCATGGGATTGTCGGCAAAAGAATTTTCAGCAGCTCTCTTTTTACCCTCTAAATATCTGGATGAGGTAAAAATTAGAATAGGAAGTTAATTGAAAGCTAGTTATAAGAAGCAAGACAAATTCTAGGTTGTTCTACTTCATCATGTCAGTAGCCAAATATGATTGTGGATTGACTAAATAATGGCTGAAAATTGCAATAGACCTTGTTATTCCATATAGTTTGAATGAGTACATTCAGCAATGACTGCAGTTGTAAGTAATAAATCAGAAGATCACTTACATGCGAATAACATTCATCAGTGCTTCAACAAACTCTCTATCTAATTTGCCTTCAGGAGTGTAAAGAATACCACCCGTGATTTTTTTGGCTGGTTCTATACTGGCTAAAATATAGAATTTTCTTATAGGATCCTGTAAATGAAAACACATTTCAGTGATGCACATAAAATTTGTGATCAATGATATTAACACATTTATTCAATTTGATGACACGCTTATCAAAATGTCATGAAGGACTACCTTTATATTAACAACTTTCTTCACTACATTCTTCATCACAAGTCGCTGTAATATGTCTTCTAGTTTTTTACCTTGCAAACCAACTTTAATATGTTTTTGAAACGTTCCATGATCACCACATTCTTCTACAAATTGAAACACTCTCTGCAATAAAAAAAGAAATAGTTATATTACATAAAGACCAAAGATATAGAAACAACAAGAAATTAGCACCACATACTCTTTCTTCTCTATCTGCATCCTGTAGCTTCTTGTGTCTCACTTGATCCCTCAGTTTGAAAACCAGTTCATTGTCAGTACCTTTAAAAGCTTTCAATTTAGACTTCTGAGGAAAATAAAAAACACATCTTTACAGCAGGTTGAAATTTTTATAACTAGTTAATAGTACATTATCAAAATTGGCAGTGACTTATAAATACCTTCAGGAGTTTGCTTAATATGTCCATTTTCATTTTTTGAGATAAATTTGGAATGTGTAGAGTTAACGAACTATCTGTTATGCCTTCCTTGTGTTCTTTGCAGAGTTCTAAAACTCTGAAAAAAAAGTAAATTATTCCATTTCAAATACAATAAAAACTACCCAAAATTATTACATCATTATTATACCTCATTGAGTTACCATAAAAATGAGAAACATGAGTCATACATACCTTTCTTCAGTTTCCAGCATTTCCTGCATGTCATTTGTTGACATTTTTTAACAATTATGGCTAATTCACTCCTTCAAAATAAGATTTATAAATTGTTACTAAAAAAAAGCAATGATTATTTAGCTACCCATATCACTCTGACTCCATTTTGAGGAAATGAACATTAAGAACCAAGAATGATGAGATTCATTTGATGAAAAGGGTGGCTATGTATAAATGGTTAGGCTTTAAGTGTAGCTAACGAGTTGACATCAACATTCACTAGTAATGAAGTTAAAGGAACCATAGGAAGGTTCATGAATCCAGCCTTTATCTCCAAAAGAAGCAGAATTTCTTTCCAAAATGATCTTAAAATTTTCTAAATCTTTAGGAAATTTTTCTGTTAAAAAAGTACTTCTACTAAATTATAAGTACTTTCTTCCTAGTTCACATCCCTAATTGACTTAAAGAATTGAACTAGGAAGAGGGTATTTGAATCAGTTCCTAGTTCACAATCCTAAATGAAATAGGGACGTGAACTAGGAATTTACCGATTATTTTTATCATTTGGTTAATGGTAATGCACATATTTTTAGTTAATTAACAAATTTACCTGTTTGTCCATCATTAACTAATGAATATGTATACTAACATTGATCAAAGGATATAAATTATAAATAATCATGTACAGTGCGTCAGTGCGGTAATATATGCTACCGGGCGCCAGGCAGTACAAAACGCAGACGCTTTTTAGGGAATTTACTCTACATCTAATATGTATAGTTTCATCAAATAATATATATAATCATCTTATCCTTTTTTATTTATAGATAGTTTCAGCTCTTTGAGTTGTAACCCATGTTTTAAAGTACAGACAAAATATTTTGGCAACTTTTGAGGGGCAAAATGGCTGAAAAACCTGTAAATAAAAATAAAATAGTCATGTTCACAAGGAAGTAAAGTTTCTTCTTCAAAGTATCTTACATGTGGCAACCTGGATCCATTTTCTGACTAAACTGGCAACTTTCCTGCCACACATGGAAACATGGGCTCTAACATGTCATCTGGCAGCTGTAACTGTAAGGTGTTATTCTATGACCCATATTTTAGAGGCTGGCAATTTCTCAGTCAAATTTGAAACAGACAAATTGTACGTCAATGTTGAGCCAAAAATTCTGATAAAAGCAAATTTTGGTTCATTTTTTGATGATTTAAAGCTGAAAATTAAGTTATTCACATCATCTATTCATCATGGGAAGTTGGGAACATGGGATTTAATTCAAAATTATAAGCCAATTAGACATACCCGTGTAAGTTTTATCATTTTGAAATCAATGAAATGCAAGCCAATCAATCGGCTTTAAGGTTTATAAGTCTCATTTAAAATCTAAGCCTGTAATAAGTTGAAGTAAATACTAAATAGTAATGATGAATTGGATGATGACCAACACTTCGCCAGCCGCCCGGTAATGAAGCCTGTCCTATCTTGCCATTTTAATGATTTTATTAAAGAGTTATTGACATAGCATTTTGTGAGCTTCAGGCCTTCAAAGTTTAATTTTCAAATAAGTTCAATTTTCAAATAAGTTCAATTGGAATTTTCAAATGGAGAGCAATATCTAATTTTCATTTTTTCTATGCTATAATGTTATTTAGGAGAGAATTAAATGATAATTTGGTCATTTTGGAAATTCAACTTAATTTGATACTTTTAGTCTTGGAGATAGCTGTAGAGAAAAACCGTGAAACCGAGTTTAAGTGCGGTGAGCTATACTATTAGTATTTTATTTGGGATGGTGAGTCTATGAATGAGCTGTAAGGCAGTGACCACTGAAAAATAATGATATTTAGTATCAAAAACTGTAGCTAAAAGTGAGTGATTAAAACCTAAGATAGTAGCATAGTGTCTATTAAATCACAGTCTGGTGTCTGCAAAATACCAGGTGAATTTGTGAAGTGTATCCAGATCTAGGATCTAGCAAGTAGGCTAGGCTAGCAAACAATTGATTTGAATTGAAGCCCATCTGCAGAACATGGGGACATTTTTAACATTTTCTGTGTGAACAATCCTTAATTTCCTCCTATATTTACATGTATTTTACTGAGAGCAGAAGCCAAAATAGAGGATTTCTTGGAGAACAATTTACCAGTTCCTGAAGTCTGGAATTAAAGCCTTGTAATTTCACTAATTTGTCTCCTGAATTATTCAGCAACGATTTTCAAATTAATTGAATTTAATTCCAATGTTTACCCAATCTGCAAAGTGGATGCATATCAAAAGCTGAGCGGCGCACCACTATACATCCTATTATATACCTAGATAATTGGAAAGAAGATTAATGATATATGGAATGAATTTGATAATTGTTGTAGGCTATCAAATTTATGACAGACAGTACCAGAATCCAATGTTTATACTACACAGTTTAAACTTTAATTCTTAGATCAAGATGTTCAATTTAGATTAGAAAACTGTAATAATTATTATTTTATGGGGTACCTAACTATTGTAAACTGTCTGTCTGAGGTCAGTCCAGATTGTATTTCGTGGTAATTTCCAATGATATGTCGGCAGATATTCAACTTCTCTAATAAAAAAATTCCTGCAATGTCAGAGGATATTTAGCTATTAAATCCTATATTACCCAGTCTGCAAAGCACGTCCATGTCGCCAAAGATCTTTTGGAGACTATATTTGAGGGAAAATTCATCAAACAAGATCTTGGTGACTAGGTAATTTCTAATTAATTCCTATGTTTACATGTTATTATTGGAGACATTTTGAAGAATTTAGGTCATTTTGGAGACAAATTTGAAATTTTTTTGAGACTAATTGTCCTGAAATATAAAATCTTGGTGACAGATTTGACACACCTTACTGACTGGTATATTACCATTAATTTTTGGAGAGGAAACTGGAAAAATGTTGGAAGACTAGACAAATTGATGAAACATGTTGACAGCTATTTCTCAGATTTTTGAAAAAGTCAGAGGAGTTCAGTGCACCAAATACAAACTGAAGGTCAGTGAGGTGTAAATAAACTTATCAGTTACAGTAGATGTATCGGAGGGCGTGGCACCTCCCGAACCCCCCTGCCAGGTCATTAAACAGTCATGAAGTGTGCAGTATAACAAACTAGCAGATACAACAAAGCCCAGATTGTATTTGGTGGTAAATTCCAATGATATATCAGGAGATATTCAATTTCACTAGTAAAAAAATTCCTGCAATGTCGGAGGATATTTAGATATTAATTCCTATATTACCATTAATTTTTGGAGGAGGAACTGGAAAAGTATTGGAGGTAATGGAGGACTAGACAAATGGATGAAAAATGTTGGCAGCTATTTCTCAGATTTTTGAAAAAGTCTGAGAATTTTAGTACACCAATTATAAACTGACAACAAACTACATAACAGACAATTATTTTGAAATCATTGATAGTCAATGATAGAAGAATGTACAGTGGTGCGCCGTATTGTAGTGCGCCGATTAGCTTTCAGATACTGTTGGCATAGTGTGCACAATCAGTCTCCAGATATTTAATTTTTGGGTAATTTGTCTCGTAAGATTTTCAAATTTCTCTCCAAAATGGCCAAATATCTCAGATGAGGATACTCTCCAATATTTACATGTTAACAAGGAATTAATTAAAAAATTGTTGCTGAATAATTCAGGAGACTAATTTCAAGGCTTCAATAGTCACTAGCCAGTCTGAAAAGTAATGCAGGATTTGTGGATTAATCCTGCACCCAAGTCCTATTTAATTTCTATGTTCCCATGTGCGGCCATGTTATTAGCTGCGCCCAAATCTCAATTTCTGTAAAAATCCTGGGTCTGTGGAGTCATTCTTTTCAAACAGGGTCACCAGTCAAATGTCGATCAGACAAATTACTAGAAATTTAGGGTGGATTTTTTCAGCTTTCTGAATAAGTCAGTGGAATTTCCGATTTTGTGATCCAAATACAGACTAGGTCACTCACTACCTCACACTTTAGTCAATTCGATGGAACAATCCATCGATTCGATATCCCATAATCACAGCAATCAAATTGATATAAGTTGTTATAGGGGTGGTCACACACTTACACTTTGCAGACTGCCACTGGCAGTGTACAGAATCACCGAAACGGACCGATTGATTGTTGAAAGTAAGTAAGAAGGAAGAAAGAAAGAATTTACATATGATAAATAAAATAAAAAAACAATTAAAGGTCCTCTCCAGACTCCGCAAAAAAAATGAGTTTATAACATAATATTATAGAAATAAGGTAATATTATTATTCAGCAAACCGCATACAATTCGGTTCAATATATATTTTATAATTTGTTTTTAAAGTTTTTTAATACTCTGTGAGCAACAATTGAACGAATCACTAATCTGATGCTCAAGAAGAAGATTGTACACTCTTTGTTTTGATTACAAATTTGAATTTTATAAACAAACCATGCGTTTTCAGCCTTTATTCAAATTATTTTAGATATTAATTGTTTTCTAAAGTATATAAACGTTTCTGTTATAGGTTCATTCAATTTATACCTTTACGTGAATATTAAATGGATTTATTAAATCTAATACCTAGTTTACAATCAAAACAAATGGTGTACATTCTTTTTCTTCAGGCTGAAAATTTCTCAAAATAATAAGTCGGAAGTAAAATAGGTTTTGTAGAGTTTTGATTTTAAAAATCTTTAAAAGCATATAAAATTAAAAATATGCGACCAAATTCGATGCTGTTTGCAGCAAAATAATAAGGAACATTAGCCTAGGTAAATAAAGCAATAAAAATATTTGCTTGGAGGGGACCTTTAAGAAAATATTCACAGTTCCAGAACCAATAACTTCGGTTCTATTAAAAATTTTTGAGTGGAGGGGACCTTTGAAATATTTTTTGAAGAATAATTTCCGGCTTAGGATATGAGCATTCAAAGTAGTTATTTCTTTTTCACCATAAGTAGGTAGCTATTATCAGTTAAATAACTCATTCTAAATATTATTATTTTTCTCCAATGTATAGGTACTAACTATTTAAGTGTATTTAATGAACTACTTAGCTCCGTTTCGGCCCAATTAGATCAGGCTTGGTCACCATTCAGTCCGTTTTGGACCCCAATCTGTCAGTTTTGGACCACAACTGGCCATGTATAAGAGTATGTCAGTTAAAGCCAATTAATTGGCTTGGATTTGAAATGGTCAAATCTCAGATATGTCTAATTGGTTTTAAATTTTGAATTAATTTCTATGTATGTTCCCATGTTAATTTAGGCTTGAAATCTTCAAAAAATGAGCCAAATTGGCTTGGCTCCTATTTTTTATGAAATTTTGGCTCAAAAATTGGCTTACAATTTTCCAGCCTCCGAAACATGGACAATTGGTCCGTTTTGGTCCCCAATTGATACGTATCTAAAAGCTGAGCGGCGCACCACTGTACATTCTATTAGATAGGTATTTGAATACAGATTAATGATAAATGGAGTGAATTTGATAGGTAATTGTTTTATCAAATTTATGACTGACGGTACCTGAATCCAATGAATTTATACTAAACAGTTAAATAATTTGATTGAGATGTTTAATTTGGAATAGAAAATAAAATTCATCATAGAAAACTTTTGTATACTGGTAGTTATAAAATCTTCAGACCGGTTTGTTAATTGAAGTTAATTATTTTGTGACTTTGAAATAAAACAGTGTCATTGGATATTTCCCTTCTGCTCAAATGTTTGTGGTTTTAGAATGGTTGTTTGACAATAATATTTATTGCTTTAAGAGAGTTAATAAGATTTTCAAACTCTGTTACATGTAATGCATTTGGTGAGGGTAATTATCCACCTGGCACCTACTGTTTTCTCTAGGCCAGAGGTTTTCTGTGGTTTACTTTATAGAAATAACGAGCTTTTGAGGTTTCATGTATCCTAACGGATTTCAAGATTGATGTTTCTTTTCTGTGAGAAAGTAATTAGTTTAGTTGGAAATATAGGAGGAGTTATTTTTGAATTGGTCAGTTTCTATTAGTTGAGGGTAGAATTAGGGACAGCCTACAGGAGGGTTGAGAACCAATCGGAATTGGAGAAGTGAGATCAGTGGCATCTTACGTTTGGATTTAGGTGGAGTTTTAGATGAATCTGGGGAGTATTTAAGCTGTGGATTGGAATTATGAAGTAGTCCTACTCTGTCTGTCGTCACTCTTTGCTTACAAGAGTGTCTTAAGTAGTTTACCGGTCTGGATAAGACCCCGGCAGGGTGAAGTCTTCTCTCACCCCAGCCTTAGGTGACTATCGCAGGACTTAGTCGATGAAGATCTCCGCCCGTCATAGTGGTGGAGATAGGATCCTTAGCAAGTGGCTGAATCTTGCAATTCAATGGATCCCAGCAGCAGAGGTTGTATTCTTTACGGCAGAGTCGAAGCCAAATGAGACAGGATGTGGGAACCAAGAACTGAAGTCTATTGCAGAATAACTTCTGACGTTGAAGAACAACTTCTCATGTTGCAGAGCAGACATTCAATAAGCAGTAGGAGTCTGAAGCCAGAGTCACCATCATCGTACCGAGATTTGCACGAGTTGTCGTCCACGTCATTTAACAAAGTTTCAGTGGAAAACTTCAGCCGTTCCCAATACACTAGTACAGAGGTTCCGAAGAGTTTCCAGTCGCATCAACTCCATTAGAAATTCAGTAACCCCATCCGTATTTCCTCAGTGATTGTGTCAGTGTTTATTTGTGAAAAGTATACTCTCAACCTCCAAAGCTTGATCCATGTTGTAAATTAAACTCCTCCATAGGTAGATATTTGATTAATTGAATTAAGTGTACGATATATATGTAGGATATATTATTTCTCGAACCTTTTGTCTGATCTATTACTTAATTAGAGTACACATAATTTAAACTATGATTGTGTTTCATTTAACCTTGTTATTTTGGTACAATATTTGATTTGATGCTATTTAATGAAGTGAAGATATTGATGATTATTATTGACAAGTAACGTAAACAGTAAATTAAACAAATTGATTATTCTTTCTAGGGAGAATCGTAACCCACGTAAAAAAATGCCCGCTCGGCACTAATTAATAACCACGCTACCATGTGAAAGAAAGAACTTAAATACTGGAAATATTGAATATGACTATCGAAATAAAGAAATGCCTGCCCAGCAAGATTCAAGAAAAACCACCCCCCCTCAGGGTCCCGATAATACACTTTAATTAAAATTTTAAGGGGTAACTATTGTAAACTTTCAGTCTGAGGTGTAAATAAAAACTTATAAGTTAGCCGTTAGGTAGATGCCCAAGTAATATAGTATGTCTCATAAACTCGCCATTTGTCTCTCCAGCTTTCTCCAAAATTCAACAAATTCTCTCCAAAATGATCAAATTTTCATAAATTCTCTCCAAAATAACATTGTAGCATAGGAGAAAAATAGATAAAACTCGCCATTTGCAATTGAAGGGCTCAAAATAACTGTCACAAACATAAGTATCTAAAAGCTGATCGGCGCACCACATTACGGCGCACTACAATACGGCGCACCACTACTCGCCATTAAAATGGCGAGTTTGGACATGCTTTATTACTTGGGTAGATGCATCGGGGGCCGTGCCGCCCCGAACTCCCAGGCGGGCCAGGCCCCCTGCCACTTAGCAGGATATTAAACAATCATGAAGTGTGCAAAAGTCAAAACAACAAACTAGAGTCTAGCGGATACAACAAACTTCATAAGTTATTTACTTTGAGATCATTAATAGAAAGTACAGTGGTGCGCCGTAATGCCAGACTGTATTTCGTGGTAAATTCCACCAACTTGTCGGTGGAATTTTTACCATTTGAAAATAATATTCTGGCAAAGTCGGTGGATTTTTAGTTATTTATTCCTATGTATGTTACCATTAATTTTCTTTGAAAAAATGGGTAAAATGTTGGTGGATTAGCCAAATTACTGGAAATTTATGGTGGATTTTTTCAGCTTTTTAAAAAAGTCAGTGGAATTTGTTGCACCAAATACAGACTAGCGGCGTAATGTGGTGCGCCGCTCAGCTTTTAGATACTGTTGCCCCAATCAGTCCATTTTGGTCCTCAATCAGTCCGACTCAGTTTGACCGATTCGGTGATTCTAGGTACCCATGCCACTGGTGTCTACTATAAAACGTCTATATCTAGCACTTAGGTTAGGTAGCTAGATATATATTTCAATTTTCTTATAAATTTTAGGCTATAATAGGGATAATTAGTTGTTTAAATATGCTAATAGGAACCAAATCTTGACAACCTGTGTGAATCATAAACAGCAAACAGAGCCAATAGGCAATAGCACACTATATTCGGATTACATTTCAGCATAACTTATGGTAACTATACAGCCATAATAATAATACAGGGTGATCCAAAAAAAAAAAAAAAAAAGACTAGGTACCTAACTTTGAAAAAATGTAAGCAGGATATCTTGAATGTAAAACTTGAATTTATAAATAAATAAAACTAGAATTCAAGTAATAATTAGAAACATATATATCTATCCATTATATTTATATCACTGTCATTGCTTAAGATTGTAAAGATATTATACCTACTAGTTAGGTACAATAAGATAGGTACACCACTCTCGCAAATTTGTTTCAAAAGGTTTTTGCGCTGCCATCTTGATTTCAATATATTGTTATTTATATTAAATAATCAATTTCTAAAAACTCATAATTGAGCACACTTGTTTGCTTGGAAAAGAAAACGTTTAAGGGAGTAATTTTATCATAGATCTTCGCGTGACAAGATCTCAGTATTAAGTGAATGTCTCTCCGGTTGACGGCTCATTCAAATAAAAGTTTGAATGACGGCATGGAGAATTTATTTATTATTATTTGCATTTAATGAATCTATTATATCGATTTTGAATACTTGAACTAACAAAAAAAATTATTTAATAAATATAAGGTATTTGTGAAAAGGAGTCTTAAATTAGAGGTTCAAATATTGTAATAATCGTCCAACCTTCTAAAATGATGCAATTGGAATGACGATTGATCAGCCTAATTTTATACTTGAAATAAAATATAATAGGGTACATTAATAACAGAAAGAGAAATTATTTTACTAGCTATTTTGATTTGAAATTAATTAGTTTATATAAATATCTACTTATTTTTAATATTTATTTTAACCAACAGATACGAGATACGTATTATAAATTATTGAAAAGAGATTATGCAATCGTTACACTATTTTATGGAGGTGCACCGAAGTGCGAGTAGCGAGTATTGAATCAAAAAATGCGAGTGCGAGTATAAAACTGCGAGTGACATTCAAAAAGAGATATTGTGAATGAGTATTTAGAAATGCGAGTGAAAATTTCTAAAATTAATATTTTAAACTTGTTAATGTGAATCGTATGTGGACACCACCTGTGGGTCACATTTATATTATTGAGTGTGGTTAGCGTACTCTAATAGTATTCTCATGGCATAGTATTAAAATGCACACTTCAAGATACAAAAATCTTTTAGATTTTTGTGACATGAATCCGTTAATGTAGTGCAATGTATCCGCTAGTTTGTTGTACTGCATACTTCATGATTGTTTAATGACCTAACAGGGAAGTTCGGGGGGCGACACGCCCCACGATATGCGTATTTTTAACAGTATTGGAATTACGTAATCGAAGGCAAGAAAGAAAATCCCACTCACTATTCCCACTCGCAATATTTTTTACTCTCACTCGCAACTCATCACTTGCACAAGCGGAACACTCTATTTTATGTGTGGGGCGACCAAACTGCAATACTCTAATAAAATCATATATATTACGATAGAAGAGTATAAAATTACAAAAAACTGTTTAATTTATTTATTTCAATTATAAAAAAAACAGTAATGGACCTAATCAAGTTAATCACACTGAACAACTTCTAGTTTTCTACTTATGTGTATTGCCTTGCCAAAAAAACTGACACCTATATATATAAAATGTAATTACGGATTTAATAAGGTGTATTTAAAAAAAAGGATAATTATTATTTCAATTTCCTAAGTCAGTTTGATTGAAAGGGATTTTAGGGTTAAATAAGTTTTAACTATTACTGCTATAAATTGTAAAAAAATGGATAGGCTGCATCACTATTTTACAAAGCAATTGCTACACTAAATATGGAGCACCATCAGCTTTAGTGGCATCGTTTTCATGCCAGTCTTGTTGAACGACATTAACCTGTTTGGATAGAAGAACAGTCTCACGACATCAAGATTTAATCTACAGAAATTCTAAGGATGCACGATGGAGTGAACATTATTATCAAGACTTTTCTCAAAAACGACGTCGAAGCTAACGTCTACTTCAACTTACTGAAAACAAATGACTTGTCCATTCAACGGAAGAAGGAAAAGAAAATTCATTTTTAGGAAAATAGATGTTTTATTAATAATAATTTGTAGGATAATGCTATGTTATGTTATATTTTTACACCGTAAAATTAGAGACTCTGTGACCGCTCCTCTTCATTCATTTCCTTTTACTTTCAGGGAGTTTTGTGACTAATCACAGCTTGTATAACTTCAGGCAGTACTCCGTGCCTGTGTAGTTCTCTCGCAAGGGCAAGACGCCTGCCACAGCCTGAAAGATAAAACGTAAGAAAACACAAGGAAATGGTCACTAGAAACTTTCAGAAATATTTCAATTTGTTCTAGACGTTTCCAGAGAATTCTAGAAAGATGAATAATCTAGGGTTTAGGGTGATATTTTTTGCACACTTGATAAAAAAACTGAAAGTTATTAAATAATAGACTCTATGAAGGTTATGACATGTACTATTATCTTTTACGAAAGTGATCTAAGGATAATTACCTTCACAAATTTGCGTAAGATCATATTTTACCAAGCATTTATTTATCATCTTGTTATTGACTTAACTGGAAAAGTGTTTAACCAAATTGCCTGAAATTTGGTGAAACGATTGGTCATTGTCTAGTGACCTGCTGGTAGAATATTAGGAGCGACCCAGTCAAAGGTCAAGGTCTTGCTCTTTTAAAACTAAAAAAATATTGAACCATATTGCTTGAAACTTGGTGGAACGATTTGTCATTATCCAGTTACCAGTTTATTAGATTTTGAGAGAGAACAGATCAAAGCAGCGGCGAAGGTATGCGCTCTACCGAGTGCACGTAGTCAAGTTGAATATATTACAGTAGTAACTAAAGTTAGCGGCATAGTTAAGTGAAATTAGTAATTTAACATCTGGCCACAACTGTAGTCTTACAGAATCAGTCACGTGACCCCAAAATAAGGAATTAACAGTCCTGCAAGACAGGGTATAATTTTGGCCACTGGTTCACCACTTGGTGTTTTTATCCTGCTACTAACCATTGGGAAGGAGGGAGGGGTGGGGCAATTCTTTCAGCAGTAGAGTGAGGGCAGTCTTGGCAGTGTAATGGCAGTCAACGGCAGATAAGTACGACAGCAACTCTGAGGAAACATCTTGGGGAGAAAAGTAATATTTAGGAGAGAAAGAAGCCACATTTAGGGAAAAGGAGATTTAGCCCTAGTGATTACTTATGATTTTACCAAATTACAACAATTCGGGGCCTGGTAATACCTAAGATTTTACCAAATTACAACAGTTCGGGGCCTGGTAGCTAATACCTAAAATTGTACCAAATTACAACAGTTCAGAGTGACCCACCTCTACTCCAGTCATCCACGACTCTATTCAGGCGACAGAGGAGAGAGATGGACTGGTCTGGGGACACCAGTTGCCGGGGCAGACCCTCGTGGGGGCTATCATTGGTCTCCATGGCCCTGAGATGGAACATGCGAATTGCCATGGCAACTAATTAGTAGTTTTCCCTTTCGAATTGGTATATCTAATTTTATTTTGAACAACTAACTCATATGAACAAATCCCCAATGTAATAATTAGGGTTGTGACCATATGCTTTTAAAATCATAAATCTTAATAATATCATAGACGAAATTAAATGGTTTCGAATACTATATGCCGCTGGTGTAGAATGATTAAATCCACTTTAAATCTCTCCGTCTAGCTATAATACTTTCGGGATCTTTAATTTAGAAAGCACATCGTCACAACCCTAGTAACAATGTATCAAATGCCACTCACATGTGTTGGTTGAGAGCATCTCTCAGTGCTATCTTGTACATAAAGTCTGCAATGCTGTGGAAAAGTTTCACCTGCCACACCAACATACCACTCATCTGGTGTGAACTGCTGATCTTACGGACACCCTGGAAAATAGAACAAGTATTAATTTTATTTTAGTAGGGGTTAAACGTCTGCTTCGGAACCAAAGGCCATATCGCTGAGGTCAAAAGGAAATTAAATACAAGGGACTAGAAGAAGCAGTCAGAAAGGAAAGTGGCTCCATGAACAAAGTCACTTACCATCGTCGGTGACAATGCTCACGGATGCAGAAAAGCTACTCCGTGAATGCAGTCACTTACCAAAGAATGTGACGAAACGGGACACAAGCACCAGTGGCTGAACTCACGGATGAAAGAGGAAAATGAAGAGGTGGTAGGAAATGAAGGCTACGAGCCTACCTAAGACAAAAATCTAAGACCTCGTAGTTGAAGAGCATAACCCTAGCACTATCCTCTGAAACTGCAAGTAGCGTTAAAAAAAAATGATAAACATGGTAAAAATGAAAAAAGACAATCCATAATCCAAATTACAACAGTTCGGGGCCCAAGGGACGCCACCCCCCTTCTCTTCCATTCACCACAGACAGTTTCAGGATAGAGCCCCTGGGGGATAGAACATGCATTAGTCTTAGATAGATGGTATAACGGACACCCTGGCAAATAAAACAGGTTTTTGATACATGGTATTGCGGATACCCTTCAAATAGAACAGGTATTGGATAGATGGTATAACGGACAGCCTGGCAAATATATAATGTATTAGAAACATGGTAAAACGGACACCCTGGTAAATAGAACATGTATTGGATAGATGGTAGCTATAACGGAAACCCTGGCAAATGGAACAGGTATTAGATAGATGGTATAACGGACACCCTGCCAAGTAGAACATGTATTAGCTACATGTTTTGATGGGCAGAAGTATTCCATTGTATTAATATTCTAGCTAAGTCGGTGGATTCCTAATAATTATTCCCTATGTTATATACAATTAATTTTTGTTAGCTAAATTCGGAAAATGTTGGTGGTCCGGCCAAATTATTGAAAACAAGATGGTGGATTATTTAAGCTTCCTGAAAAAGTCAGTGGGATTTTGTGCACCAAATACAGACTGGTGTTTTAGTTCCTCACCTGGATGACGGTTATCCAGCTGGCCACAACTTCAGGTTTTCCCGTAGCCAGGGCATCACAAAGCACAGACAGCATTAGTTGGTAGAGGACCTTCTCCTCAGAAGGTTCCTCCCCTTCAGGAGGTTCTTTCCCTTCGTCAGGAGGCATGAGGTCAGGGCTGTCAAGGAGCAGACGTCTCTCGAGACACTCTCTGTCAGATATGTCTACACCCACCAGGAACTGCAGCAACTCAGCAGCTTCGTCACCGTCTATGCCTGACAGTTTCACGTCCTGGTGGAAATAGGAGGTTAAAGTCACCAGAACTTAAATGGTGAGTTAAGAATAATCGGTCAGTTTCACATCTTCGGTCATATAAGAAAAAACGATATAGCTAGCTTATTAAAAATAAATAATAGCTAATTATTGCATATATTTATCTAATAGCTATGACCGAAGATGTGAAACCTATATTAGCTATGTTTAATAATTTAATAGAATGCATTGAAATCTACCATTAACAATTATCAATTTAAGAGAACATATATTGATGTAGCTACATAAAAAAATATTCACCAAAATATATTATTTATATAGGTACATCAGTCAATTATTATTACTAAGAGATATATTAAAAATAAAAGACAATTTAAATGTAGGTTTTGCGTGAATAACATCATTATTACCTGTATTAGTTACTAGTTAGCTACCAGCACTAGTTACCTGTTACCTAGTCACTAGTCACCTGTACTATCCAGGAGAGGGCGTTAGTGCGTCCTTTAGCTGAGAGTTTGTCAGGGGGTATGAGGGTGGAGAGAGAGTCCCCTGAGGGCACCAGTGCGGGGTAAGGGGCCTCTCCAGCCCTTAGCTTCAGGGGCACACCCACACCACTCATCAGGAGAGACTCCAAAATGTCCATATTGCAACCTCGAACAAACCTAGAGGAGTGACAGCAAAAAAAATCAGATTTAAAAAAGTTTTATAGCTAGATACCTATAGTGAAACTACAAAAAATTTAATTTGAAAAATAATTTAATCTACCAAATTAATATTGATTAGTTTATATAACAGAAAACAAAGTTTCCAAAAAAAAAAATGATTCAAATCTACTATCTAGAGTCCTAGACAATATGAAACTAAAGAATAGCTACTATAATAGTAACAGAGTTCACTATCGCTTGAAACTGCACAGTTTGAATAGTTCTATCTGGTGGTTATCATACCCTTACAGTTCTATCTGGTGGTTATCATACCGTTAGAGTTCTATCTGGTGGTTATCATACCCTTAGAGTTCTATCTGGTGGTTATCATACCCTTAGAGTTCTATCTGGTGGTTATCATACCCTTAGAGTTCTATCTGGTGGTTATCATACCCTTAGAGTTCTATCTGGTGGTTATCATACCCTTAGAGTTCTATCTGGTGGTTATCATACCCTTAGAATTCTATCTGGTGGTTATCATACCCTTAGAATTCTATCTGGTGGTTCTAATATATCTGTTGTTTCTCACCTGACAGGCCAGTATCTGTCAGTGTCAGTGTGTGGCTCCACCACTACCTCCTGAAGAAGGCTCAGCTGGGGGAGCATCAGAGGGGCCGTGTCTTCGTAACTGAAGCAGTCGTGGTACTCATTGGCACTGAACCTAGGAAAGTTAACGACATTATAGGGTGATTTACGAGTTATTGGGCTGGTACACATCTACGATCATATAAGAAATAATCTATATGGTAAGTCCTTCTTATCGGTCAGTTCCAGAATTTCGGAAACGTAATTAAAAAATCCAGATTATCAGAAACGTAATTAAAAATCCAGATTTTCGGAAACGTAATTAAAAAATCCAGATTATCAGAAACGTAATTAAAAATCCAGATTTTCGGAAACGTAATTAAAAAATATATAAGTATATATATATATTAATATACCTAATGATGATTTAGTTAATATCCACTTACTTGATGGATACTTTAGCCCTACACAGAGAGTTGTTATCCACATCCACAGGAACAAGAAGGCGAGGTTCACAGGCTAGGACGTACAAGTGACGGAACGCCTGCAAAAAAAGGTATGAAGCTAATAAATATATTATAGCAATTTATTTAAACTAATAATTAAATAATTAGTAAGAGGTTTAAAGTCTGCTTCAGAACCAAAGGCCCAAAACACTGACGTTAAAAGGAAATCAAGTACAAGGGACACGAAGAAGCAGTCAGAAAGGAAAGTGGCTTCATGAATCAATATTAAAGGTCCCCTCCAAGCAAATTTTTTTATTGCTTAATTCAACGAGGCTAATGTTTCTTAACATTTTACTGCAAACCCCATAAAATTTGATAGCATATTTTTAATTTTATATGCTTTCAAAGATTTTTATAATCCAAACTCTACAAAACCTACTTTACCTCCGACTTTCCAATTTTCAGACTGAAGAAAAAGAATGTACACCATTTGTTTTGATTGTCTACTAGGTATTTGGTTTAATAAATCTATTTATTATTTGTTTAAAGGTTTAAATTTGGATAAACTTATTATAGAAACGTTTATATACTTTTAATAACAATTAATATTTTAAAAGGAGGCCAAAAACGCATTTTTTGCTTAAAAATCTAAATTTGAAATCAAAACAAAGAGTGTACAATCTTCTTTCTCAGCGTCAGGTTGGAGAGTCGCTCAATTGTTGCTCAAAGAGTATTAAAAAACTTTATAAGTAAATAATAAAATATATACTGAACCAAATTGTATGCAGTTTGCGGAATAATGATCGTAGACCTTAGTACTATTATATTATGTAATAAACTCATTTTTTTCCCGGAGCCTGGAGAGGACCTTTAAACTGATTAGCTAAATTAGACCAACATTTGTGCAAATTGTGAAAAGCTTCAAGATTTTACATTAAATTTAATATTCCTATCATTTTTTATCTAGAACATGATGCAATCTATTCACATATTAGCTATAATAAATGCTGAAAAAAAATTAGCCACCTCCACCAAGATGTATATCTAAAATTTAAAGCCATGAAATTTGCATGATTTCTCATCAGTAATTTTCAGTGACCGGACCACTCGCCCTGCAGACAATTCGCCACCATTTTCTATTTATCGATTCAGTGGAATCCAACCTTATCAATTATTATATAAGGTTAGGTTAGCGGCCCTTTAGTTAGTAATTACCTATTATCGGCAGAGTGGTTCTTTACCTGGAGGTGGTACCTATTATCGGCAGAGTGGTTCTTTACCTGGAGGTGGTACCTATTATCGGCAGAATGGTACGGCATCTTAGGGAAGCACGAGATGAGTAGTGCTGCCACGGAATGTTTGTCGGCATTGAGAGTTAGTCTGCCACCTCCCAAGAACAGGAACCCTAGCGCCATGTGGATGGCGGTGTGAGACCCGTAACTGAAAAGGGTATGTAAGTTAGAAAAGACTGAAAGAAAATGGAAGAAATAAACTAAATTTACGAATTTGAATGTGCAAGAAAAAATGAAAATGGAGGAAACTATTGAACTATTTTGTCAGTGTACACTACTGAAAAATAGCTACTCTTGTTAATTTGAATTATGTAAAATAAGAGAAGTTTTCTCTTTAACCCTCTATTTGATAATTTCTATAGAGTTACCCCAAGGCAAACCTATCTAGTGAAATGAGATTTTCATACTAGTTACTAGTAGCTACAAGGTGGTATTGAAAGATGAACTGAATGTAGCATTCAGAATTAATAACTATTTTAGTTAGTTACATTGGAAAAAGAGACCACATAATAAAAATATTTCTACATTCAGTTTAATGTATCTTTCTCACGGAGTAGCTAATAAAAGATTTGATGATGTGTTTATGATAGTAAGTAAAGACTTAGAATTATTGTGCTTAATTGAGGTCTATGAGATAAGGTAGGCCACTCAGACTATAGCATGCTAGTTAGATAGGTTCCTGTGAGAACTCGTGGTATACAAAGCCAGGAAATATAGGACACAGTCAGTTGGGAAGTAACTTAGAGAGTCAGTAGTTAGGTGTAGGTTCAGTCCTTAGCTGTAGTAGATAATATCTCACGTAATGGTGACGTTAGGAGACCCCGCCCTCTCTCTCAGCAGTCTGATGATACGCAGCACCTCCAAATCACCAGTGCCTGCCATGATGAGGGCCATACTCAGCACCATGGTGCACAGGCAGCTCTCGATGATGAAACGACCTGCCACAACGGTGACGCTGTTGCTACGCGATAGTCTGGAACAGGAGGGGTGGTTAGGTCAGATTAATTCTAGACTTATTAATTAATTGAAATAAGGAATCAAATTTTTGTATGTAGATAATTAAACTCAATAGTATGAAATATAAACTAAATTCAAAAAATCCATTTTAATGCTTCATTATAAGATGGGTCATAAACAATAGCTACCAACTTGCAACTTGAAATCATGAATGATATATTAATGGTGGGTTATATAGTGCAACATATGTAACTAAATGGGCGAATTACCGTAGCACGAAGTTAGTTGAAAATAATAAAATAACGCTAGCTGTTAGAAAATCACAGCTCTGAAATAAGTCCTATAGGAAATAGTCTATACAAAAATTAATAGTTTGACGGCCAGGATTCATATTCAAATGGGAAATTGAGACTACACTGGCGATTATATTTTAATAAACAATATTTCGAGCAGGTTTCTTAGCTCGTTTCCAAGGAATAACTGGAAAACGAGCTAAGAAACCTACTCGAAATATTGTTTATTAAAATATAATCGCCAGAGGAGTCTATGTAACTATCTTTGCCGCAAGAACATAAATATATTTAATGATTTAATAAAGATACCTCAGAAGTTCTTGTAATAATTATAACCTTTTTCTAAGTGACATGTACAGGGGAAATTAGTGCTTAATGACTTTTAGAATTCTTGTGGTTAGTTGAGGCCCATGAGAATCAGTTGGACCACCAAAACTATGAATATAGTTTTAGCTCATCAGTAGAGATACTTCACTATAAAAGGACTGGTGTTTATGTCCAGTTGGAGTAACTTAGAGACAGTCGCCAGGGTGAGTCAATTTAGTACAGCAACTACTTACTATCAGTCCCATCTGGGGTGGTTACCACTCCACTATCTGTACCATCTACTGTTCGACTGTAACTAACCACTTATTTAAGACTCTTTATTAAAATTAAAAGTGGTGTTATTGAAGTTATACAAATACAGTTAGCTATATACAGTATATCAGTGACGTAATTAATTCTCACTTGTATATTAGAACAAAGTATTTGTGTACCACATCAAAAGCCTCGGCATTGGCAGACCCAGCAAACTTCAGAGCGAGAACGAAGCAAGACCCGGTGAGAATGTTAAGGTACGACTGGTACATTGTCTCGTAGTCTACACTCAGATCTTCCAGAGCCTGCTCGTTGTAATTGCTCACATGACTTTGTACCTTAGGGACAAGAAAATGGAATAAAAGAAATACCAATTTAATTATAGAATTCATAAATAATTTAAATTAATAAGGCAAAAGACTAAATTCATGAATATGAAAATAATCAAAAGTTGAGTTTTATATACTAGAATAGTAGAAAATGAAACTTTTATTCACGCAGTTATTTCAATTCATTGCCCATATTAGGACTTTGTTTAACTCACAACAGCAGGGATGGTTTTCTCCACCCAATGGCTGGTAGGCATGACTTCATCCCACATGATGAGGCCATAGGATATCATCCTCAGCAGCAGGAAGTCAGGTCTGATCTGGTCCAGGAGGTAGGGTGTGGGGGGCGCAACCATCCACTCCGCTATGGCCTCGTTGTTACTACCAAAGTAGATGAGACCGAGGGCCAGAGTGGCACCGGGTGAAGTTATGTCGATGTTAACGCGCTTACCCTCTTTTATTTGGTAGCTGGGGGACTTGTACTTCTCCCTGGTGGGACCAGTCATTGGTTTCTGGTAGCCACCTTTTATGTAGTGGTACAACTGACCTGCAATGTTCATGTCAGCGAACTGGTCATGGTTGGAACCTTTACCTGTGTTGAGGGTGATGAACATTAGTGATGTGGGAAAATTGAAGAGTTAGACATATGAGTGGTAGAATAAGCATTAAACAGTTTGAACAATAATAATGTCTGCTGAAACACGTTTAACTGTGTCAAAACATGTTTCACCGTGTCAAAACATGTTTCACCGTGTCAAAACATGTTTCACCGAGTCAAAACATGTTTCACCCTGTCAAAACATGTTTCACCATGTCAAAACACGTTTCACCATGTCAAAAAACGTTTCAACTTGCCTAAACATGTTTCAACTTGCCAAAACACGTTTCAACATTCCAAAACACGTTTCAACATGTCAAAACACGATTCAATATGGCAAAACACGTTCTAACATGTCAAAACACGTTTTAACAAGTCAAAACACGTATCAACAAGTCAAAAACACGTTTCAACAAGTCAAAACACGTTTCAACAAGTCAAAACACGTTTCAACATGTCAAAACCTGTTTCATATTTTTGAAACAAGTTAATCAACTAAATATAGCTATTTCATTCTTAAAATGTAAATAAGCTAGGAAAATAAAACTATATAGCTAATTAAAGAAATGTCTACTATATGAAAATAGTCCTTACCCAGCATCACCAGCCCCAGTCCCAGACCAGCAGCAAGGGAGTAGCTCTCTCTGTCAGATGAGTTCTCCATCTCTGGTCCAGGTGGTCTGCCTATCTCCCTCATTAACACCTCTGCCATGTGTCTGTGCCCACTGCCTTGGTACAATAATCCTATGCCCATGATGGAGGCAACCTGTACACTGTGGTGAATGTCCAGTTCAATACAAGTGGGTGGAAGGAGGCACTCCAGGTGAATGCTGAGGAGTTTCGTGGTGGGGAAGTGACAAGTTCCTCTTCTGGATATAGCGAGTCCGAGCAACAGACCCACGGTTGTCATTTCACTGGATCTGCTGAGGCAGTTATGGATGGCAATGGAACTCAGGTTACGAAGGTGTCCCGACAGACCAAGACCGAGTAGGAACCCTCCGTGTTCTATGATGGCATCGTCTTCTTCCTTTGGCTGGTTGTACTGAATCCAGGAAGATTCCAGGCCTCTACTGTTGGGTTGGATCTTGAGTGCCGTGGCCACACCGTTGTGGAAAAGAGGCCACACGTTCATGTTAGGAGGTAGTTCGATGTTGGTCAGTTCAAAGATGTTTCCCTTGAGTGCAGATTTACCCGATAGGGTGAGGGAGGGGATGCTTATAGTGTCTGTAATACGAGGGGCTTTACTGAAGAGAGTGAACATGCCTCTACCCACTGGTAAAGCCATAGTACGTAAAGAGAGAGTAAGGAGCAACCTATTCTGCTCTTCGGTGACATCAACATCAGACAACTCGATCCCCTGGCTAGGTGGTGGAATGTCTATGTATATCGGAGTGGCAGAATCTAACATGTTACGCACGTCTTTGATTCTTTTATCGAGTGGCCATCTCAGTCTGAGCAGACCCCAATTAAGTCCATTCATGCCATCATTGATTGAATCTTGCTCCATGTCCTCAGATTCGTCCGCATCAGTCTTGAAATACTTTAATCTGAAGCCATCATAGATAGGCGATGGGATGAAAGCATCTTGGGAAGTTCTTTTGACAAATTCAGAAAAGACAGAGGCATACTGAATGTGCTTCACCATATCGGGCCTTTTTATGAGCCGATAAGCTGGCCCTATCCAGTCTGATGGGGGTTCAACTCTAGAATGGTGTTGAGAATTCATGAAGAGTAAAGAGAGGCCTGGTGTTATCAACTGAACGTCTAAGGAGTTCAGCCCGAGAGCGTCTATGAGAAGCACTATTTTCTCATGTATTTTCAGAGTTTTGTTCTCTTTGACGATTAATGGAATGGCTTTTATAGTTTCCAGTGTTTTGTAACCGAATGGATTGATACATTGTAGGCATTTGCCAACAGGAACGTCATTGAGGGGACTGTCATGAGCTGCTACGTAATAGATAAGGAGGATACTTTTAATGAGTGGGCAAACCTCTGGAACATAGGGGAAAGGATCGATCTCCTCCCTCTTCACAATCTTCATCACCGCATGCTGAAAATTGGGTGGCTTTTCACTGAAGTAAGGCGGTCGGACAATGGACAGTAACTGATCATTGGTGATGTGTTTAGGAGGACCGGCTGGGGAGCAAACAATGGGGAAATCTTTCCAGTAATGATGCAAGTATAGGCTTAGTCTCATATCACTGGCTAGCTGAGAAATACAGGGCACTAACAGTGCACAAACATCCCAGTAAAGGGTGCAGCATTTCAGTTCTTCAAAGAGTAGGTGCAGGGCGTAGAATATGCCATAGATGTAAGGGAATAAAGGAGCGGAGGTGTTGAAGTTGCACTCTTCAATGGCTGTCACTTCATCCACTATGGATCCTGTCCAAGAGAGAGATACAATATCAGTGACGGTGCTATTGTTTTCCCTGTGGTAACCTGAAGACAGTACATACTCCCAGTCCTGATCTGAACCATTATCCATCATCTTTGCCTTCTTGGAAGCAGTGACTACACCAGCATTGTCTGGTGAATCTGTAGGATTCACCAACTTTGTGGTGTCGTACCCCACCATGGTTAGAAGGAGCTTGGAGAAGAGGAACCACTCGTTGTTGGATGAGAAGTCCACAGATCCGGGGCCATTGCGAGTGGAGTACCATTTGGTCATAAAGTTCAGAGCAACGTCCTTTGGAAGAACAAACTTGAGAGCTGTCAACATGCGACTGACGAGAGAAGAAGACCAAATTCTGGGGAAGTTGATGCGATGCATCACCCCAATGTCACTCTCCACTGTGACTCTAGAGTAGGTTGGGTCTTTAAGACTCTTTACATGGCCTCCAGTAACCACTTTCTCATCAGTCATGTAACTGAAAGACTTGTCAGTCTCCTTAGGGATGACCACAGGGGAGAACATGACATCAAACTTCAAATCAGGCACAGCTTTGTTAGCAGACATCAGACTTGATCTTCTAAGAGGAGTTGATGGGTTGGGTTTGGTGTCTGTCACGCCTGTGCTCTTGCAGGATATGTTCAGACAGGAGAAGTCTTTGAACAAAGTGGAGTTCACATTGTGAGTTACTTGCGTGACGTTAACTTTACAAACGAGAGTGAGGCCACTGTACAGCACCAGACCCCCCATAGGGTCAACAGTGAGCATCATGGTGAGGCCTGGCAGTGGAGACGCGTCCCTGACGTTCAAGGTGGAGCATGACCCAAACACGAGATTGCCAAAGTCGTTAGTCGCCTCGTATTTGACAAGACGCATGAAGTCATCAAACACGAGACACAAGAACTTCTGACCAACAAAATCTTCAGAAAGAAAAACTTTCTTTGGTTTTATTGCTGTCTGATCAGTCCACAAGAGCTCCAGGCAAAGATTTGGGATGATTGGTTCCATCTGATCAAGAGGAGAAATAGTCATTTAATAACAATGATCTAAATTACCAGTAGCTATAGCTACTTATAAAATATACGCTACAATAGGTAAATAATGTCAACAAAATATTTTTGAGGAGAATTAAAAACAAAGGAGTTTAAAAAATGGAAATTGGTTCCATTACAAAAGTCACCAACCAAAAGTCTATGACTAGCTAATGGATGCAGAAAAGCTACTCCATCAATACATTCACTAACCAAAAAATGATGAATAGAAGAGGAAAGAGAAGGTGATAGTAAATTAAGTAGTAGCTATTAAATATATTTAAACCAATTGTTAAAAAGAAAACTACAGTATATCTAAGTTACAAAAGCTGAGACAAAAGGCTACAAAGAAAGTTAATCATATAGTAAAACATCCCTCACTTTTATCTCATCCCTCGTTTCATTGAGGGCAGAGGGCACAGGGATTCTGGAGATGGTGGAGCGGGGGGTGCGTGAGGGGGTGGAAACGGGGTTCAGCTTCAGGGGGAGTTGAGGAGACTGACTGTGGAGGGAGAGAGTGATGAGAAACTCAGATCTGAGTAGGGTAAGTTCTTAATTATCGGTCAGTTCCAAATTTTCGGACATGTAAAAAAATAATGACTATTATTATCAGTGTGATATGATGCCTGTAGGTATAAAAATAAAATGCTTATTTAAAATAACAGTTAAATAAAAAGCATATATCATTAGCTATATATTTTTTAACGTGTTTGAAAATGTGGAACTGACCGATAATTGAGAACTTACCCGATATTTTTATTGGAATTATTCTAAGTAAAAACAATGAAAAATCCAGATTAATAAAAATCAACTTATGAAGAAACTGATATTATTTTCAAAATACCGACCAACCGGAAATAAAAAAAATGGCTTTGCGCTTCCATTTGAAACTGAAAATATAGTACATTGATGCGCTACTGAGAAAGTAAAGGTAAAATAATACCCAACAACAATCATAGCCTAGTTGAAGGCCGTTCACACGTAGGTTTTTTTCAGTCTTTCCACCAGACTTTTTGCTAAGCTCCTCCTACTTTTTCCACGAGAATATATGAAAAAACGATAAAATAAATAACAATATCATTTTTTCTTATATTCTCGTGAAAAAAGTAGGAGCTCAGCAAAAAGTCTGGTAGTAAGACTTAAAAACCCCTACGTGTGTACGGCCCTTTAGAGAGCTGGCTTTCGTCTGATCTCTAATAGCAATAAGTTTTATATATTTGAACAAAACAAAGTTCAATTGTGCATGGTAGCTAGCTACTGCAAAGACTAAATATATATTTTTTAAATCCAATGGTAATTGAAAGAGATAGTTTAAAATCTTACCCGAAGAGTGAGAGTGAAGACTGTTGCCTTGGTGTTAGTCTGTCTCCTCCAGCAGTCATGACTGACCTCAGTCTGTGAACAAGAGACTGTCACTGACTTAAATTGCAAATTAAATTTCTATTTAGCTACCAATTCAATCCTATTTACAAATTCCATCCTATTTACAAATTCCATCCTATTTACCAATTCCATCCTATTTACCAATTCCATCCTATTTACCAATTCCATCCTATTTACCAATTCCACTCTATTTACCAATTCCACTCTATTTACCAATTCCACTCTATTTACCAATTCCACTCTATTTACCAATTCCACTCTATTTACCAATTCCACTCTATTTACCAATTCCACTCTATTTACCAATTCCACTCTATTTACCAATTCCACTCTATTTACCAATTCCACTCTATTTACCAATTCCACTCTATTTACCAATTCCACTCTATTTACCAATTCCACTCTTTTACCAATTCCACTCTATTTACCAATTCCACTCTATTTACCAATTCCACTCTTTTACCAATTCCATCCTATTTACCAATTCCACTCTATTTACCAATTCCACTCTATTTACCAATTCCACTCTTTTACCAATTCCACTCTTTTACCAATTCCACTCTTTTACCAATTCCATCCTATTTACCAATTCCATCCTATTCACCAATTCCATCCTATTTACCAATTCCACTCTATTTACCAATTCCACTCTATTTACCAATTCCACTCTATTTACCAATTCCATCCTATTCACCAATTCCATCCTATTCACCAATTCCATCCTATTCACCAATTCCACTCTATTTACCAATTCCACTCTATTTACCAATTCCACTCTATTTACCAATTCCACTCTATTTACCAATTCCACTCTATTCACCAATTCCACTCTATTTACCAATTCCACTCTATTTACCAATTCCATTCTATTTACCAATTCCATTCTATTTACCAATTCCATTCTATTTACCAATTCCATCCTATTTACCAATTCCATCCTATTTACCAATTCCATCCTATTTACCAATTCCATTCTATTTACCAATTACATCCTATTTACCAATTCCATTCTATTTACCAATTCCATCCTATTTACCAATTCCATCCTATTTACCAATTCCATCCTATTTACCATTTCCATCCTATTTACCAATTCCATTCTATTTACCAATTCCATCCTATTTACCAATTCCATTCTATTTACCAATTCCATTCTATTTACCAATTCCATTCTATTTACCATTTCCATTCTATTTACCAATTCCATTCTATTTACCAATTCCATTCTATTTACCAATTCCATCCTATTTACCAATTCCATCCTATTTACCAATTCCATCCTATTTACCAATTCCATTCTATTTAAAAACAAGATCGATCTTGTTTTAATGGAAAAGTATTATCTTTTGAAACAAAACAAAAAAATTAACGAAAAGAAACGTAGATGGCATCACAGAGACTTTTTGAAACAGAAATTTACTAGTGGTTTATCTTACTGCGGTAAAATATCTTTTGTAAAATTATGCATAAAGAGAGTGAAACATAACATTGCTCTGTTATAAAATAGATAATGACGTCTCAAGAAAAGAACATAAACAAATCATATACAAATCAATGAAAGATTTCTAACTAAGGTACCTTGGTGAAATTCTTAATTGATGAGATTTGAGAGAAAATGTTACGTGTTTTTTATATTCTAGATGAAAGTGTGTAGCTAGGTACACACCGGGTGTTGACAGGTGTTTTTACGGCAGGCAGCCTCCAGGAGGTGACGTGAGGGGTCAGTGCGGGGGAAGCCAGGCGGGACAAACCAGCGGCAGAATTACCGGCCATGGTGGACCTATCCCCCTTCGGAGTGGTGAAGTTGATGGTGGTGTTGGAGGTGAGGTTGAGATCAACAAGGGAAATGTTTTCATTGAGGAAGGAAGGGGCGGGGTTAGGTATTCCCGAGGGGGTGAAGCGGTAAGTTGTAGAGCGAGTGGGTTTTGCTGGAGATTGTCGCTGGCACTGTGAGAAGTTCATCAGAGGAATGTTGTGGGACGAGACGGAGGTGTTAAGAGGTTTCGTCAGAGGAGCTGGTGGATTTCCGTCAGCAAAACTGCAGTTGTTAACCATGGCTTCATTTTCCTGAAATAGAAATGCTTTGATGGGCCATTTTCAATAGAATTGATTTTATTTATTCTGGGGTTTAGCGTCTGCTTTGGAACCAAATGCCATATGGATGACATCAAAAGAAAATAAAGAAAAGAGAAACTAAAAAATAGTGAGTAAGGAATGTGGCTCCATGAACAAGGTCATTATCCACCAACTAGTTACAATGCACATGGATGAAGAAAAGCTACTCCATGATTAATGTCAATTACCAAGGAATGTGACTAAAAGAGACACAAGAACCAGTGGCTGCACTTGCTACAAAAATAGGATATTAGCTAATTTACAAAAATTTCATGTGAATGAAAACGGTAGAATAAATTTGATGTTAGATCTAATAGTTTTTCTTATCAATAAAAAGAATTTATTGATATAATAAATGCAGTGGCTAGCTTATATTTTTCTGCATATGTAAAACAGTTCGATTTTTCCTACACTTCTTAGATTTTGGTTCAAAACTTCACATTTTTTTGTTTTCTCAAACTACACCTAAATGTTAGAGATTTGCTATAGCTAATTAGGTTAGAATTCTGAACAACTGAGAATGAGACTAGAGTTCCAGTGAAGTAAAAAATAGGGTAGCTAAACTATGAATTATTGGCCAGTTTCATATCTTGGGTCATATAAGAAATAAACGATATTACAATTGTTATTTAAATTTTATTATAGTTGGTATCCATGATACCTGCAGGAATCATGGATACCAACTAAAATAAAATTTATATAACAATTGTAATACACCGTATATTTCTTATATGACCGAAGATATGAAACTGGCCAATAATTCATAGTTTACCCTAGTTATTTATTTATATATATATACATAGTTATTACACCAAGTCCCTCACCTCCATGTTACACCTGCGTGTTTTCCAGACACTGACACTGTTGTGTTTGTTGCTGTGAGTGAGAATGATAGAGGGAGAGAGGCTGCTCATCAGCACACACTGTGCAATGTCGTTGCTGTAACTTGGCAGAAGAGCATTACTAGAACCTGTCGTGAAGGGAAGGGGTGAGTTTATTGAAGGGAAGGGGTGAGTCTATCGAAGGGAAAGAAGTCCTCATTGACAACCAACAGTCATTCATAACAAGTGTGGTCAATGAGTTGCACAAAAGTGAATATATTTCTATTTCTCGTTATCCAACTTCTAATTGTTGGAAATTTGTGATAGCTATAGGCTAACAAAAATAAAAGTAACTACCTAAATAGAGTACCTACCTATTATAGGCTCTGAGTTATAGAACGCTTCAACATTCTCTATCCTATTTAAAATGAATCTAATTTCTTATAATATAATATTATCGAAAATGTGCAAAAGACTTAACTAACATGGAACATAACCTATGTGGCTTTACTTCATAATGGAGACACTTCAGTTCAAAACAATGTTCTAAGATCTCTCTACTCATCAGTCTTCTGGTTTCCCTCTACTCACCAGCCTTCTGGTTGACTCTCTCTACTCACCAGTCTTCTGGTTGACTCTCTCTACTCATCAGTCTTCTGGTTTCCCTCTACTCACCAGCCTTCTGGTTGACTCTCTCTACTCACCAGTCTTCTGGTTGACTCTCTCTACTCACCAGTCTTCTGGTTGACTCTCTCTACTCACCAGTCTTCTGGTTGACTCTCTCTACTCACCAGTCTTCTGGTTGACTCTCTCTACTCACCAGTCTTCTGGTTGACTCTCTCTACTCACCAGTCTTCTGGTTGACAGGACTGATGTCGTCTAGTGGGTGGAGGAGGGAGAATAGCAATGGGTTTGGTGGCTCAGACTCAGGCCCTTTTATCTTCCTCTGCAGTAGCAACCCATACCGAGTACTCCACATTGACTCTACCTGAAGAAGGAACAATGGCAATTAAACAGCATCAATTAGATATTCAAAGGGAAATTAAAACGAAGGAGATATTGCATCTTTTCAAGTTAAATTTCATTGGAAAAATATTTTTTGCTGTGTGGTTATTTATAATTTCTCTACAATATCAAAATGCTCAATAAGGTGAAATGTACTCACGGCAAAAGGCAATGGAATAGAGTACTCATCTCCATGCTCGGTGTGCATCGTTAGGAACTCTTGCTCCAGTACACAGAGTGAGAAAATGGCAATGCCTGGGGAAAAAAACACCTTCAGTTATCACACTTCAATTCAATAGCTTTAGAAGTTATTCTCATCTAAAGATCTTACATACCAGTAGATCTGGCAGGCACACTCACCAGTAGATCTGTCAGGCACACTCACCAGTAGATCTGTCAGGCACACTCACCAGTAGATCTGTCAGGCACACTCACCAGTAGATCTGTCAGGCACACTCACCAGTAGATCTGTCAGGCACCGCATTCCCCAGCATGGCAGGCAGGTCGGGGTAAGTGTAGAAGGTGGTGAAGAGGGCCTGTCTGATAGGTGTGTCTACAGTCAGAGAGCAGATGATCTGCCTGAAGTATTCATTGGGCTCCTTCTTGCTCTTCCATAATACGTCCCCACAATCTACAGATAGAAGAGATTTTAAATAGTATTGAAAATGTTACCTGCAAAAGAACTCCTTTAGGGCCGTACACACGTAGGGTTTATTAAGTCTTTCCACCAGACTTTTTGCTAAGCTCCTCCTACTTTTTCCACGAGAATATAAGAAAAAACTATATAATTGTTATTTATTTTAGTTGGTATCCATGATACCTGCAGGAATATGTAGAAAAATATTGAATTTTATATTAGGGCAAGATACGAATTGTTGGTTGATTTCACATTTTCAGTCATATGAGAAAACAAAACAAATTAATTAATTTTTTTTATTGATATTTATGATACCTGCAGATAACATGGAATGACATTGATATCAATAAAATAAAAATTAAATAACTAGCTAATATATCTTTTTTTTATGAGATGACCGCTGATTGAAAACAACCAACAATTTGTAACTTATTTAAAGAAGTTGTTTTTTAAAACAACAATGAAGGTCTGCTTCTTCTGACAAGGGCCTTTAATCTTTATATAAAAAAATTGTAACTTAGGTAGTACACTACATGTACATATCATAGCTACATATGTAAGAATTATTTCAGGGTTTTTGTATTTAGTAATGGCAATGATTGATTAATATAAGAAGAATACTGAAATAAAATACTATTGTAATTAGAAGGACATCAAGCACATTTATTAGGCATATCTAATTTATAGTGTCAATAAGTTGTTCAAGCAATCTGTCGATGACCAGTTCAGTCTGAGTTTTCCAGTCCTCATTTGAAATAATTAAATAACCACCAATACCTTCACAATCCACAGCATCCGGCACATTGAGTTTCAGTGCATTAGAGTTTCCCCTTGTCCAGACAACAGATCTGTTGTAGAAGTAGAGCTCTTCCTCTAGACCATTGCGCTCTTCTGTTAGCCACCATTCCTAAATAGGGAAAAGATAGATAACAAATACACTGTCAGAAGACTTTAACTCATCGCATGTACCTAGAATTAAGTACTCACCCGATGCTTTTTCTTTTTGTTCTCATTGGTGGGATGTTTAAAGACGATGGCTTTGCCGTAAGGTTTGTATTCTTCTCCATCCTCACAGCAAATCATTTTGGAAATTGAAAATGACTAATAGCTACAGCAAACAGGGATATTATCCATTTCTGAAAACAGACAAGATTTTAGATAGTTATTGAATGAATTTGTACATAGACAATCAATTTCAAATCGACCTAAATTAGGTCCTTAACTGTCCTTTCATGGAGAGTTTATGGCAGTTATTTTAAGCCCTTCAATTGCAAATGGTGAGGAATTTCTTATTATTTCCTCTGTTACAATGTTATTTTGGAGAGAATTTATGATAATTTGAATGTATATTTATATTGGAGAGAAATTTTATTTCATTTGGTGAGAGCTAAAGAAACAAATGGAGAATTCATGAGCCATACAATTTTACTTAACCACATTTGTCAATTTATACCACATGTAAATTAAAAATAATAATGTCACTCATTCATTAAATTCATAAACTGATTCATCACTGCTTCAAGTTCTCTCTTAACAGAATCTTAATTTCTCTTCATACCAGTCTGAAAAGAACGTCTCCACAGACCCCGGATATTTTTAAACAAAAATTCGGATGTGGGCACAGCAAATAACATGGGAACATAGGAATTCAATAGGACTTGGGCACGGGATTAATCCATAAATCCTGCTATAATTTTCAGACTGGGAAATGAGCCAAAATTTGCTTGTGCTACTTACCAGCGTCATTGTGTGGAATACCCAATAAGGTACGTGCTATGATTTTCTTCCAAGGTATTAAAATATATCACCTATATAGAGTAGTATATTTATTTAGTTTAGTTTATTAGGAGTATGCATTTAATGAATATATTTGAATATAAATAATTAATAAGTTTGTTGAATTTAATAACAATCTACAAACATACATGCCCTGATAATTATCAACCGACAAAATTTTCTAGGTCTATCTTCCAATTTTTTCTGTCATGACTCCAATCAATCGAAATATTGAGTCACAAAAAGCTGAAAATCTAAACAATGCACTCAGAGCTATCAGTGACGGTATGTCTCAAAGAGAGGCTTGGGGGCAGTTCAGAATACCTAGAGGAACTCTTTATGATAAAATTAACAGAAGATATCGTGAAGGGAAAACGAGGGGAAGAGATCTTTTCCTTTCTGAAGAGGAAGAGAAAGTTCTTGTCGGGTAAGTTGTTCCATCCATTCGAATTTTTTCTAACTTATTTATTCAAAATGAATAAATTTTATTAATTCATATTTAAGAAGAGTATTAAAATACAAATAATTTCTTTTCAAGATGGGTTCCGGCTGGCGTAAAACGTGGAATCCCTCCTCATCGAAAAGATCTCTTAAATACTGTGCAGCACTTTATGAAGGAGACGCAAAGAGAAAATCCGTTCGTAAATGACAGACCTTGGAGAAAATGGTCCGAGGTCAGTATCTACATATATAATAATAATGTTATTATTGAAATATAGCTAGCTATCTACTATATGGGTGCAGTTGTAATAATAATTGTTAATTTAATTTATTTTTAAAAATTGCAGGGTTTTATGAGAAGGAATCCTAATCTCTCGATACAGACACCTGAAAGAGTATCGAGAACAAGATCAAGAATAACCAAAACTTCGATCAAAGAGTGGTTTGGCAATCTAGACAAAAACCTCACGGAGATGAATCATCGTGATGTCTTGGATGATCCCACTCGAATTTTCAACAGTGATGAGGCATGCATTCAACTTTTTCCAAAGACCAGGAAAGTAATAGGAGTCAAAGGATGGAAGAATATTTATGAATTATCACCAGGTCCAGAGAAATCCAACTTAACATTTTTAGGAACTTTTCGAGCTGATGGAGAAATTGTTGCACCACTTATTGTATATCCCTATTTACGCATTCCAAATGATATAGCGACAGCAGTGCCTAATGAAATCTATATGTCGTCATCAGAGTCTGGATGGATGGGGTCAGAGACCTTTTATGAATTTGTGGCGAACCTGTTTTCAAGATATTTAGAGGATAATGCTGTAATAAAACCGGTTGGCTACAAGACACATTTGACTATGCAAGTCTCTTGTGAAGCAGCAAATGGTATTATTCTCTATTTGTTACCTTCAAACACAACTCACATCCTCCAGCCTGCCGATGCCACTATTATCAAACCCTTCAAGAGTTAATGGAAAGATGAAATTATATCTTTCCAACGAGCAAACCTGAACACTCTAGTAAGAAAAAAGCATGTTGCACCTATCATAGCTAAAGTTCTGAAACGTGTGACGTAAGAATCGGTGGTAAATGGTTTCCGTTCAACTGGTCTGTACCCATTTAATCCCAATGCAGTTGATTATACCAAGTGCCTTGAGGTATCAGAGGAACCCGGCGTTATTTCTGCACCAACAGAGTTTCCAGTTGACAATCAAAATCAAAAAATTTACCAAACGCTCTTTGATAACGTCAATGAAAAATTTGGTGAGCAAAATATCACCATATGTCAAGAAACAGGTTACTTAAATGGATATATTTTTAAAAGATTTTACGATTATGTAAAATCAATTATAACAACTTCTGCCAGTGCTGATAGCAACATAGCTGACATAAATAATAACAATGATTTGACTTTTGTTCTTGTTGATGACATTACCGATGTTTTACCATCAACAAATGTATGTAGAACTCCTGAGTCATTTCAGGAGGAAGAAGTACCTGATCTTCTCCTATCCGACTGCATTTGTTAACCAAAAATCATCAGTGTCATCACCAGGGAACAATAATTCATCTGTAAATTTTGAAACTGCTGTGACGAATACCTATTTGCACCAGCTATCAGCTAACAAAATCCCATCCTCTTCAGTTATTCAAAGTAT
The DNA here is from genome assembly GCA_947561585.1 of Caprella mutica. NCBI lineage: Eukaryota > Metazoa > Arthropoda > Malacostraca > Amphipoda > Caprellidae > Caprella > Caprella mutica. The sequence continues at coordinate 190,469 of CANNZV010000771.1, forward strand.
GTCAACGGATCAGTGTCAAGCAATGGCTTACAATTACTATCCAGGAAAAATAAATTATAAGAGGAAGCCACCGCCCACCAGCTGACCCAGTAATGAATGTACTGAGCAGTCAGCAGTACAGAGACGCTATTATTGCGAAACAGAAAAAAAAAACAACAAAAAAGAATGAAGATTGGGTTTGCATGTATTGTACGGTAACTTTCAATGAAGACAAGAATAAAAAACATGAAAAATGGATAAATTGTGACTCTTGTCAATTGAAAATGCATGTGAAACGTGTTCCAGAAGAACATTTGGCTTTTTCTAATTATGACTTAAAATTAGAAGAAGAACAAGCATATTCATGCGAATTATGTTTATAGAAATTATGTATATATGTTTTTCAATCTGCAGGAATTAGGTATATAATCCTTATACTTTATACAAAGGATAATATTTTTGAGAGGTCGAATAGGTTATGATCTGGAAATGGGAGAAACGTATTTGTAAAATCATCTCGGATGACTCTCTGTTTTTTTTTAATGTTTCTATCAGTTTTTATGTTTATTAAGGATCAACATCAAATGATATCCCATAACTGAATTTTATTGATCACATTTTTTCATAATCCAAAATACCTATTTTAATAAATAACAATGATTCTCCACCTGAAAAGTAAAATAAAATACAAATGCATATAAGCTCTTACCTAAGTTGACAAAAAATTTATTTACAAAACAATTTTCTCTATATAGCCACCTACGAAAACTTTATTTGCTTGAATTGTTTCTTAAAATACAAGGATTTAAAATTGCCTGTGCTTATAAAAATTTAAAATAACTTGCCGTTGTGTCAATTGGTTTCAAATGGATATTAATAATTACATATATTTATTTTGCAAAACTTCGATTTTCATGTATTTTTGATCCCATGTACTTACCACGGTAATGCAATCAGTATTGCTATAATTGATTTTCTTTCTAGATCTAAGCTTACATGGCCGTTTTTAGGACCATTGTGAGGCCGGAATTAGAGGCTGTACTGGCCGGATTAGGGGAGAAATGGTTAATCGAGCAATATTTATTTATAAATAATTAATTTTAGAGTTATATGTCTATACTCTATATCATAAAATTTTGATTCATTAATATTTGTTTACAATTTGTAAATCAGGCTCGTATTTAAAGCCTGTGAAATGAATCCAATCTTTAGAGATCGGGGTCTCTTAAGTGGCCGGAATTTGATACACTTAACTAGCCTTAAACTAGGGTCAACTCCGATCAAGCAGGTAAATTGCGGCACACTAACTAACTGCGGGCCGCGGCCTATAACCCCCATGTTTCAAAGTGTGGCAGGAAAGTCACCAGTTTGGTGAGAAAATGGAGCAAGGTCGCCACATTTAAGATACTTTAAAAGAAGAAATAAGACATCCTAGTGTAGATTTTACACTTGAAAACATCCTTATGCATCATGTCACTGATGTAAGATACATGTGTATCTCTTGAGACTATCTAGTAGTGATTTACTTGTTATTTACAGGTTTCTAAGCTTATTTCACCCCTCAAAAGTCGCCAGTATACTGGCGACTTTGTCTATACTTTGAAACATGGTATAACCCAGTCTGTATTTGGTGCACAAAATCCTACTGACTTTTTCAAAAAGCTAAAAAAAAATCCACCATAAATTTCCATTAATTTGGCTGATCCACCAACATTTTCTCAATTTATGATTATTTATCCACCAAAAATTATTGGTAACATAGAAATGAATAGCTAAAAAATAGCTAAAAAATTCTACCGACATGTCTGATGTCGGTGGAATTTACCACAAAATACAGACTGACCTTTAAGAACAGAAACAATCTGAAACACTCAAACAATAACATCATTGCTTCAAAACATTCGAGAAAAACTTAAATTAATAAATTGTAACATGCACTGCGCTTCTATTGGTAGTTTGCAAAATTTTATGTTATTTAGTTTCAAAATGTTTTGAGTGACTTTCTTGAGAGGGCCGCAATTAAAAATTTAAATATTAAAGGGCCACAATTTTAATTTACCAAATTACCTGTGAGTTGTGACCTGTGTGACCAGGACCCTAGCCTATTTTACGGTCACGGACAGATCACAATTCACAGACCTATAATATTAATGATTTTCTTACAAAAATTGGGATTTGGCATTTGCCATTTGTTGTACCAGTCGGCAGTCAAATATTTAGATAGGGTCACGCAGGTAAATTGCGGACCTTTAATTTTTAATTGCGGCTCTCTCTAGAGAGTCTCTAAAATATTCTGAATTGAAATTACATTAAAATGTTGCATAGCTATCAAAAGAAGCACAGTGAATGCTATAACTTATTAATTTAAGTTTTGACGTGTGTTTTGAAGCTATGATGTTTCAGATGTTAAGAGGCCGCAGTTAGTGAGTGGGCCGTAATTTACCTGCGTGACCCTACTTCCAATCCAATTCAAATATAAACTGGTTATATACCTAAATGCTCTATCCTTAATCCTTCAAAGTTCCATGAAATGTAGTAATAGGCTATTACATTTCATGGAACTTGGAAGGATTAAGGATAGAGCATTTAGGTAACCAGTTTATATTTGAATTGGATTGGAAGTAGGTATCTAAATATTTGACTGCCGACTGGTAGTCTGGTACAGCAGTATCTAAAAGCTGAGCGTAATTTCGTAAGTTACGTTGGTATTACTAGAGACTGAAGACAGACTGGAAAGGTTAAATAGATAAATAATGAGAGATCTTAATGTCAACAACAAAATAGCGTCAATGAATAACTTTATTCACCCATATAGTGCCATCTGCTAAGGATTGTTTGTTTACATTAATTCAAATCAAGCTGAAATTTGTGGGAAAGCTTACCCTATAAATATTCTACTAGTTAATAATTTAGGGTAATTTTGAAAAGTTTCACCCTGTATTCTCTTCAACTGATCAATAAATTAGGATTCTTCTTTCTCTTCTTCTTCTTTATTAAAAATGTCCAATTTTCATTGAATTAAATATTTCTTTATCCATGTCGATTTCCAAAAAACACAATGTTCAAAAAACACAATGAATAAATTATAAACACAGTGATTATCTGATTGATCAATGACTAGCCTTGATGATCTTTTAATTGTCATTACTAATGATTTCTGCCTCCCTAACCTTAAAAAATGAATTACCTAATGTTTAGTTAGGAAGAATAATTAGATCTTGGCACCCTTCAGTTTAAATTAAAACTTTCAAAATTTAGGAGATAAATTACCCTATTCTTATACTAGAAAAGGTGTCTAAATAGGGAAATTGGAAATAGATTTACCCTAAAATATCAATCTAAAGTACCTAGAAAAAGCATGTGTATTTAAAAACAATAATAAAAGTCGAAGTAAAAGCATTTACTAAATTACTGCTCTCCGATTATGGCTCTGAAAAATAAATATTTAGTTTGATAGATATTTTTATTCATATTTGGAGGAGGTATTAGGTATATAGTATATGAGTATACCTAAAATAATTGGCTTACAATACATTTCAAGGATTTCAGAAATTCGAAACTGAGATTTAAAGAATATACTGGAGTGGAGGACTGAGGACTCCGAGAGTGGAGATGAGGTACTGACCCTGTGGAGCTTTTTGCTTGGAGTAGAACTGAAGAAGAGGAGGGTGTTGCATGAGATGTGGAGGAGCAGAGAAAGAGAGATGAGGAGAAGAGACGACTCAGACAGTAGACATCAGACTGAATTTGGTGCACAGAATCCCACTGACTTCACCAAAATGATGGCAAAATCCACCATAAAATAAGGCTAATTTATAGGCAGTTTGTCAATTCCACTGCCAAAAATTAATGGTAACATACGGATTAATTGCTAAAGTTCCACCGACTTTGCGAGAATATTTATTAAAGAGTGGAAAAAATTTTGCCGACAAGTCGGTGGAATTTACCATGAAATACAAACTGGCTCAGACAGAGTGATGCATCATTACTTGGGGACTGGTCCAACTTGGCAACTTCCAAGTCCAAGACTCAGACTGCAGATTCGCAGAATATGGAGTATTTTTCCCTAGTTTCAGAGAATGTGCATTGAGTCGCCAATAAGTATATCTTTTTTTTCAAAAATAAGTCAACAAATATTAGTAATGCAGTCGCCAGTCGTCATAATTTAATTCCAATTTTGAAAGTGGACAGTCGTCAATATACCTACCTATATTATTATAACTAGGTACCTAAATTAATTGAGAGCGTATCAGGCTATCAGCCAATCAGAGAGAGGCATACAACTGATACCAGCCAATCATAGAGAGCCTGAGAGAGGCATACTTTCTTAATTTCTTTCATAGTTATTCATTTGTTTTTTTTCTGATAATTAGTCAGAGAGCATCAAATTAAAATGACAACTGACAAGTAGCTATTGACCACATCATTCATAACAAAAGAACACCGAAAACAGAAAACTAATATACAATTTGAATTATAAATCATGGAGTGCGCCATATCAAAACAAAATGGCTGCTTTGTTTGCAATCTGCAGAATGTGTCTCTTCTCCTGCAGAGATTTTAATTTGTGAGAGAGTTACTCTCTGACTCTCAGTTTCAGATTCAGAATCTTCCGCATCTAAATTAATGGTAACATAGGAATTAATTCAAAATCTCCCGCATCTAAATTAATGATAACATAGGAATTAATTCAAGATCTCCCGCAGAGATCTCCAATTTCTAAAAATTCAATCAAAAGCTCCAGCAGAGAGTCTTGGAAAAATGTTCCATATTCTGCAGACTGGCTTTGTTTACATTTCAACAGAGATTCGTGGTTCCGATGTTTATGATTATGAGTCACCAATTTTAATTTTAACCCTTTACGACCTGAATTATTTTTTAAAAGTTAAAAATTATAATTTCTACTTTCAATGTGTCCAATAGGTGGTAAATAGACATTATATGTAATAATTTTTTAATTTTTATATATAATGAAAAAAATATTAATGTGTGACTAATTCGTCACATCCGGGTATCCATTTCGGTTATTCATACAATGGTTTTATTCAAAACATTTATTCAAGTACTTAAATTGAACACAGTTATATGTAAACGAATGATATAAAAATCATAAACAAAATAAATCCTTTGGCATTAGAAAAATGGCACACAAAGTTCCTTAAAACAAAAAGAAAATCAAGCTTCCATTTCAAGATTCAACTAAGAAATAAATTAGAGATAACTTCTTATTCATGATAAATCTCGAAGCAATTTGACTTGGCAGTCAGGCAAAGATTGACATTACATTTTTTACAAGCAACATTGGTTCTCCCACGGCAGTTTGGTCTCTTGCAACGATTTTTTTTCTCATCAATTCGAGGCAAAGGCCCGATTCCATCAGTTCGAATTGAAACAGAAAGACGAGAGGAGGTTTTCCTGGGTGCCCTTCTTGAAACTGGGGTCGAAGAAGGTCTTCCTCTCTTTCTTCCATTACAAACCTTGCCTGCTCGCATTAGGTCGAAAGCTATTAGCAGCTTGAAAGAGGCTAATGATAGAATGTCTTTCTTATGTAACTTGAAACTAGAGGCGTCACGTCTGTACATTAGCCAAGTATTCACAACGACCATATCAATCATTTGAAACACTAACCTAAGGTAGTATTTCTTTGACCGTACTGGTATCCTGTAGAGTGAAATAAGTTGGTCAGCTAAATCAACTCCTCCCATGGATTTATTGTATTGCTTTACAATGTCAGGACATTCAACTTCAATGAGAGTCTTTTTTTTTTAATCAAAACGTGGTACTTTTGTCAGTGGTTCGGTTTTAGCAAAAGTAGAAATCATATTTACAACTTTATTGTCAAACCATTTGACGTACACTGCTTCTGAATTCTTTTGCACTATTTTCGCAACTTCATAGGCTCCTCTTCCATTCTTTGAGATCTTCTTTTGACACTTCATTTCTTTTGGTAGTCCAGCTAATCTTGATGGTCTAATTGTTCCACAGCTCCAAATTCCACGACTTGCCAGATGATCCAAGAGTGGCAATGATGTAAACCAATTATCGAAGAAAAGATGGTGATTCACATTTGGGGGATTTATTTGGGCGAGGTGCAAGACACTGTTAGAGCTGGGTTTGAGATCTGGAACATCAGGATCATCTACAGGTTGTATCCTCCCATTGTATGGGATAAAGTCATACGTCATACCTTTTTCATCTGCTAACACAAAGAACTTGTACCCCCATTTTTTCAGCTTGTTCGGTATATATTGTTTCACTGTTGACCTTCCTTTGAAAGGAACAAGCTGTTCATCCACACAGAGGTTTCTAATCTTTGGTATGGTTTGAAATTTTCCACGCAAATGATCAATCATTGGCCTAACTTTCAAGTAATTGTCAGCATTTCCAGAATCTTGTCTAGCATTATTGACTAAGTGCAAATTACTCTTTATGGCATCAAATCTGTCTCTGCTCATTGTATCTCTTGTCAAATCAGTCATTGGTGACAGTCTCCGGCTCCAGTGCATTCGTATATTTGGAAGTTTGCTAATAGAAAAGTAACAAATCAATCCGAGCCACTGTTCTATCTCCTTATGAGTTACATTCAAGGGTTTGTTGATATTTTTTTGAGCTGAATACAAATTTGTTTCCGTGACTACAACATCTAAAAAATCATCAGAAAGGAATTGCTTGAAGTATTGTATAGGAGGAAGTATTTCATAAGTAAAAGGAAGGTCTTCTCCTAAGAATTCATGAGTTACAGTTTCAGCATCCTGAACTGAAGATCATTTGTTCTGGAGGTCTCGTTTTTTTATCCTTGCCTCTCGAGGACTAGGAGATGCTGCCATTGGGCCTTGTACTTCAATCACAACTGTTGAGTCATCATAAATCTCTGCAGACTCATCATCAGAATGGTCGCTTTCAGCATCTGAAACTTCAATTTAAAATTAACAAACGAGTAAAAACTCAATGATTTAGAAGAATATACCGGTTTCAGTTGACCAGTTATATATAAAATTAATTATCCATGTAAATAAATGATAAATGAAAAAAAACTTTCAACTGCTGATTCACACTTTGAAATAAAATCACAAGTTTTTACCTTGGCCTTCTTCCTCAGTAACTCTCTTTTCCATCATGAAGTCAGGATCTGCAAGTTCGTCATCTGAATCTTCTTCAACCGATTCATCACTTTCATTGACACTGGTGACGATAGTTATTTCCTTATCTCGAAATTTCTTCCTGCCGTAGAAAGATTTTGCCGTGAATGATGTTTCTGGAACAAAAAGGAAAACATGAAATCATTTTATACAGATAATTATTGTTCTAGGTAGTTACACAATGATAGCCTAACAAAACTTAAATTATAATTCATGAAACTGTCATGATATAAAAACATTTATGAAAAAAAATAACTTGTATTTATGAAATATTTTCACATAAATGAAATGAATAACAATTATAAATATATGAAGTATTGATAATACATCGTAAATCTCGAAGTTCAAAATAGTAAATGGAATTTCTTTATCAGTACTTCATTTTTTAAATTTCCCTTGGTATGGCAGGAGTGACGAATTCGTCACCAAAGTTTGAGCAATTGTCATTTTTTTCCTAACTAACTTTATTAGGTTCTAGTTTGATAAATATGTCCTATGTGCATTCATAAAAGACCATACATTATTACAATCACGTAGCTTACCTGGTATTTCATCCATCCTGAGTGGTATATAACTTGTCTGGGAGCGAAAAAGTAACACCCTATCACGATCACTTGTTGTACTGGCGGTTTACGCGCACATTCTGGACTGAACACGTTCTGAACAGAGATGCAATATGTGACGCATTAGTCACAATCGGTAACAAGACTCCACACAAGTAATTACTCACCGTATAGGCCATTATATTTTGTGTGACGAATTCGTCACCGTCGGTCGTAAAGGGTTACACATAATTTAAGTGCTCATTAGTCGTCTATATATGTGAAAGATACTTATTTTCACAAATTCTAAGTCGACAATTAATCGGCGACTTGGTACATACTCTTGAGTCTTGAACTAGGCATTTTTCCAAGACTCTCTGTGGTAGTTTTTGATTGAATTTTAGAAATTGGAGATCTCTGCTGGAGATCTTGAATTAATTCTCTTGTTACCATTAATTTTGCTGCAGGAGATTTTGAAATTTGAATTAATTCCTGTGTTACCATTACTGTCTGTTAATTTAGCTACTGGAGATTCTGAATCTGCTGCTGAGCCAAGCAAAATAGTATGTCTCATAAACTCGCCATTTGTCTCTCCAGTTCTCTCCAAAATTCAACTAATTCTCTCCAAAATAATCAAATTTTCATAAATTCTCTCTAAAATATGAAAATAACATTGTAGCATAGGAGAAAAATAGGTAAAACTCGCCATTTGCAATTGAAGGGCTCAAAAATTACTGTCACAAAATCGCCATTAAAATGGCGAGTTTGGACATGCTTTATTATTTGGCTGCTGAGAGACTTCCAGTCTGCAGAATATGGGAGATATTTGGGATATTCTCTCAAAACAATTTTTAATTCCTATATATACATCAATTTTTCTACAAACACTTCTGAATTAAACCATATATTTACATTAATTTTGCTACAAACAGAATAAGAGATCTCTACGAAAAATTTACCAGTTTCTGCAGACTAGCTGAGAGTCAGAGAGTACCTAACTCTCTCTCAAATAAAATCTCTGCGGGTCTGTATTCAGTATTTCGTCTGTATTTCGGTAAATTCCACCGACATGTCAGTGGAATTTTTTCCCATTTGAGAATAATAATCTGGCAAAGTCAGTGGATATTTAGCCATTCATTCCTAGGTTACCATAATTTTCAGTGGAAAAATAGGTAAAATGTTAGTGGTTCAGTCAAATTACTGGAAATTTATGGTGGATTAACTGCATTTTTCCAAAGAGTCAGTGGAATTTTGTGCACCAAATACAGACTGACTAGTAATGGGGGAACGTGCCACGGTGCCAGTAGTCCGACGCCCCCAATAGGCAATAGTCCGACAGTTACAACTTTCTGTGTTATTTTTTGATTAAAATAAAAAATATGATTTAGCTAATTAATATCTAATCTAAATAATAAAATTATTTTTCATTCCTTTCATTTTTAAAGTTTTATAGCCTATTACTCTTTTATTTTACTTTATTTTTAATATTAATTAGTATGATGCAATCCCTCATTTGATATGGATATCATCATTTAATTTAGTTTGTTATATCTGCTAGTTTACCAGACTGCAGAAACTGGTAAAGTGTTCGCTCAGAAATCCCCTATTTTGGCTACTTTTCTCAGTAAAATACATGTAAATAATTAAATATAGGAGGAAATTAAGGATTGTTCGCACAGAAAATGTTAAATATGTCCCATGTTCTTCAGAGTGGCAGTAGTTTGTTGTACTGCACAGGTGACAGTTCATGATTGTTTAATGACTTGGCAGAGGGATAGGGTGGATGGCACGCTCCCTGACCAGATTGCAGGAACTGGTAAACTGTTCTCCAAGAAATACTCTATTATGGCCTCTGTTCTCAGTAAAATACATGTAAATATAGGACGAAATTAAGGATTGTTCAGACAGACTGGTTCCCCGATATACATATATTTTATATTGAATCATTAATAAACTACAAAAGTGTCTTACTACTGGGATGTCAGACTTCCGGTTGCATCAGCCGCTTCACCCCATTTCTCCTCCTCATCTCTCTTTCTCTGCTCTTCCACATCTCATGCAACACCCTCCTCTGATGTCATCTAATAGGCCATTGGATGACTCCTTGGTGAGTCGGGGTGTAGAACTAGTTGGAACTTGGGAGTGAGGATTTGACTTGAGTAAGGATTGGAAAGTTTAGTTGTAGAAGTAAGATGGACCTGATTATAAAGGAATCTGTATGTTGGACACCTTGACCTTGATTCATCTTGAGCCAGATAATAAAGCATGTCCAAACTCACCATTTTAATGGAGAGTGATTTTAAAGAGCAATTTAGTCTTTAGAGTAACTATTTCAAAGAGTGACTTGGTACTAGGAATTAAAGTGATCTCAGTACTTGAGAAAAATTTCGTTCTCCAAAGAATTATTAGAAAACATGATTAGTAATAAGTACTTAAAATTCACTAATATCGTTTTCAATTTTCAAACAGATATGTAATTAAATAATAGATGATTATGTACCTTTCTGAGAAAGTTTAAAGTCATTCATATCTTATCTTCAAGTGCCAGAGTTCTCTACACAATATCAATATTGAACTGAAGGAGAGGTGGGTTTAAATTTAAGTTAGCTTTATAATTAAACTATTCACACATTTATGAACATAATTAACTGTATATTATAGGAAAATGTAACTACTAGTTACCACATTTTACTCTTTCTTACATATATACTGTATAGAAATATTCTAATGATCATTATTAGAAACTATGTTATTTTCTGTTCAAAATATATTTGTTTTGTAGAATAAACTCATTTCTCCTTAATGAGTATATTTTGATAGCATTAGGGTCAAGCAATCAGAGTTTATAATAACTCTCATTGGAAATTTACCACGGGGGTAATTAGTAAAGTGAAATGATTATGCATTAATAACTTAATTAGCTCATCACCCTATACTTGAACTCATTAATTTAATTATTAAACCTAGAAGGTTTTACAATTAGTCAATTATCAGTGAAAGTAAAAAGTATTAATTTAAAATCTTGATAGTAGGATTTTTAATTTTGCCTGGCTTGAAAATTGTTCTTGTTGATTCATTTAGTTACTACCTATAAATCATTGCTCAGAACTGTGTATACTGGATAGAACTACATCACAAAGATTATAATATTAATTCTCTGCTTTTTTTCAGGTGCAAGTTGAGTTACTCACTGGACTATCCAGTATGGCTTACAGACTACCTCCTCTTCCAAGCAGTAAAGAAATATTGAAACTATACAGGGTGCATGCTCAGAAATCTCTAAGTCAAAATTTCCTCTTAGAGCCAAAGTTAACTAGCAAAATAGTAAGCAAAGCTGGCAACATCAGAGGAAGTTATGTTTGTGAAGTTGGTCCTGGTCCTGGCAGTATAACGAGAGCCATTCTCCAACAAAATCCTAATCATGTTATTGTTGTTGAGAAGGATCATAGGTTTCTTCCTGCATTGAAGTTACTACAAGAGGCATCTAAAATACCACTGTCAATTTACCTGTTTGATATACTCAATGTTGAAATGAGTAAACTCTTCCCTGAAAGTTGTAGAAGAGATTGGGATGACGAGTGTCCTCCAGTTCACATAATTGGCAACCTACCTTTCAATGTTAGTTTACCTCTCATTTTGATGTGGCTTAGACGCATAAGTGAGCGCAGCAGTGCATGGAGTTACGGCAGAACTAAAATGACTCTCACCTTCCAAGAGGAGGTGGCTGAGCGGATGATTGCTCCTGCAGGACATCCAGAAAGATGTAGATTGTCAATCATGTGTCAGAACTATTGTAAAGTTACCAAATCCTTCACTATTAATGGAAGTGCTTTTATACCTAAACCAAAAGTAGATGTGGGTGTGGTGACTTTAGAGCCGCTTGTTACCCCATACATAGATGTTAAATACAACAGACTTGAGAAATTAACCAGAAGTATTTTCAATACTAAAAACAAGTTTTGTAGGTTTTCTATCAAGAGATTATTTCCATATTCCAAACGCAGTGAATTGGCTCGTAAAATGCTGACACTGGCTGATGTTGATCCTGCAATAACAGGAGTTGACCTTACAATTGAAGAGTTTCAGAGATTGACTTATGCTTACTCAGCATTATTAGACGATCATCCTGCTTTAGAAGCTTATGATTTCAGGCAGGAAAAGGATAAAGAAGAGGACTTTGGTGAAGATTTCATAACTTAATCTTGTCATCATTGTTATGCAAGTTGTTACAGTTAATTGTAAATAAACATTTATGTATGTGCTATGTCTTATTTGAGTTCTCATTTCGCTCATGAAGATGATATTTATCATCTAAGGGAATAATACAACCCCTGGCATTCTAGTATATTGCACTTCAATATTGACAAGTAGCTAATCAAGAAACACTTCAATTTAAAATTGAATATTTTTGTAAATTTTATGCTAGCTATAGATTTACCTAACTAGTTATAAGTACCTACCTAGTTATAAGTTAAAAAAAATTTAAAACTGTATGTTAGAACTTGTTTTGACACCTTCAAACATGATTTGACCTCTCCAAACATGTTCATGTGTGTTCAAGCATGTTCAAGCATGTTTAGATGCAATTAAACATGTTAAGACGCAATTAAACATGATAAGACACGTTCAATCATGTTTATACACAATTAAACATGTACTTGAGTAAAATTTGTTTTACTTTTTCATTCAAAATAACATTCAATTGTTTTCATAATAACACGTGACAATAAAGTTAAAAAATTGAGCTTCTCTTCGGTTTCCTAGCCTACCTATCATCCATTTGGTCAAAGTTGAATTTAAAAAGGTAGCTAGTTATTTGGATTAGATCATTCTTGAATGGCTAGTTAATTCATGATCTATTAGATTCACAAGAATTAATTTTTTTTTTCAGAGTAGGAAGTATATAGCTAAATAATTTAAATCCAATTGATGTAACAGACAACACCATAATTACCAACAATCAGAAGTTCCTGTAACATCTCTAAAGCTGAAACATTTGAATTTTACTAAAAATTACTCTTTAACTAATTTTGTTAAATAATTAACCTTCTTTCTAGTAGCAAAATCCTATTTAACAAAAAGTAAGTCCCTCATAATATCTATTACACAACAAACTATGGGGCTGCTTAACAAAGATTCCCCCGACTTGTGGGAGTTTGCGCGTGCTCTCTACCTCCACGGCGCAAATGTCGACACACTGAGGACTGTGTTGCCTAACTGGCCCAAAAGTGAGATAGAGATGGTGCTGAGGAAGTACAAGGGCAGAGCTGCAAGAGAGAGACTCTTCTTGCAAGGGGACAGGAAGGCGAGGCATGCAATGATGCAGGTGAAGCAAGAGAAACTTGCTGAAGGTGCAAAGAAAAGCAAGAACCACAATCTGCCGCCTCTTCTAACCTGGGCAGAACTTGTGAGAAAGGTCCACGGTATTCAGAACACTTCTGATAAGAATGTGTTTGGTCTGAAGGTGCCCAAGAAAGCCCCCATTAAGGACCATTCCACTGTCATTAGCAAGGTTAGTTGTTGAACATCTTTGTGCAATTTTAGCACAGCAGACGGTTGAGTTTAACACCTACTAGGGTAAGTTACGACTTATCAGGCGGTTTCACAGTTTCGTTCATATAAGAATAAAATCTATAATTTGACGTTTTCTTTCGATATTCTAATTGGTATCCATTATACCTGCAGGTATCATTGATACCAATTGAGATAACTAGTTCGTAGTTACTATGTCTAATTTCTTCTTATGTGACCGAAAAAACGTAAACTGTCCAATAAATTGTAACTTGCCCTAAATTAATTATTCAAATTTATCTTATTTTTTTCTCAGGTTTTGCTCTATGCCGCTTGTTTTGAAGATCACTATCACGGAAGTGGCGAAAAAGACATTTTGTATAGTGAAATATATAGGTGGGTTTTTTTATTCACAATAGGTATTTATTTAATGTATTTCCTAATAATGTAATTCATATGAAATATATAGTAGCTAATATTTAAATAGTTTAATCTAATCATTATGAAAAACTTTCTTGATAATATTACTCAAATATTTCTTTATTATAGCTAGTAGTTGACTGATAGTAAAGTTGAACTCCTCTATAGTGAATGAGTTAGATTCAGCCTGAATAGTGAAAAAATATTCTTTAGCTTGCAATGAATTGTACCATCAGTTTTGATGAAACTAAAGTCTATTTGATGGCAGAGTAAAGAACATTTGTTAACTATAGATGCTACATCGTAACTCATTCACTATAGATGAGTTCTATTTTTTAATTCCATTTACCAAGCATACAATAGCTGCTACAACAACCCTATCATTTTTCTAGGTATTTGTCACAGCTTCTATCGGGAGAAGAACCAACTCAACTAAGGGCTAAAAGTGCGGCCAAGGTACTGGAGATGGTGAACAAACTGACGGAGATGTTAGAGACCGGTGCATTCAATGACAGACTGCGGTACATCCAGCAACTGAACTTTAATGGCATTACCCCAATACCAGTGAGTGATTACCTTAAAACTTTTTAAGGTTACTGTATGCTAATGGCATTAGCTACCCCAATACCAGTGAGTGATTACCTAAAAACTTTGATAGGTACTGAACTTCATTTCTCATTACCACATATATTTAACCTTCTTGAGTAATTTCTTTATTCTGTAAATAGATCACTAATGTCAATTTCTGTTGTAGCTAGCTACTATGTGTGCACAATCATTTAGATATGTGGTAGCTAGGTACCAATTTTTTATTTTCTGAATTAGCTATAGAAAGCTAACTTCAAGCCTTATGTCTGAATATAGATAACTACTGTTCACACCTTAACTACAGTTGAACCTGAGGAGATACAGTGTAGCTACTCTGACACCATTGGTACACTCATTCCATTGAACTAGAATTCAATGGAAGCTCATGTAGCTACCATCACACTGAAAACAATTTAGTGAGTTATGGTGAATTACGAATTATCTGTTGGGTCCACATTTTGGGTCATATAAGAAAAATATTATAATTGTTATTTTATTTTTATTGGTATCCACGATACCTGCAGGTATAATGGATACCAATTAAAATTAAACATCAAATATTAGCTATAGAATTTTTTTTATGCCCAAAAATGTGGACTCGACTAATAATTCATAAATCCTAATTGCAAGTTATCTTCCTTTTCTCTCCCCTCTAGATAGGTGGGACAGTACCTCCTCCTCTCCCTTTCATTGAGAGGACAGAAGAGGTTCCTCTCTTTGGTGACTCATCCTCTCTAGTTAACATCAGCAGTCTGGTGACACATTGCAGAGTGCTGGACTCTAAGGACCCTTACTTTGAGGAAAAGAGAGTGGAAATTAACAGAAAGGTGCGATATGAATTCAACTTGTCATTTAGCTTACTCGTATCTGCGCCTTAAAAATAATCGTATTTTTATTTTAGCATTTGTGTAGAATATAGTTAGTTTCTGAAAAATTCTGAAATGACCAAATCTAATATTAAATGGCTATATTTTTTATATATTGAAAAAATAATCTTTTATATATAAAAAATATATCTTTTATATAATAAAAAACTTTATATTTTATATATTGAAAGATTATATTTTTTTTATATATTAAGTGACTATTTTTACATTAAAAGGCAAGAAGAATATGATTCTTTTTTGCTAAGTATAATTTTCTTGCGATATTATTTTAGCAACTTTTCTCCCTCAGTTCATAGCGACTCAGCAACTGGTGGCGAAGACGCTCCACCAATCCAGAGGTCTGAACCCGCTAAATCTCCCCCCACAAATCATGACTAAACCTCTGAAAGCATTTCCTAGCGACTTTCCTGCTAGAAACTACGACGGATTGTGAGTTTAACTTTGAAACCATTTATCATATTAATTGAATGCATGTATCACATTAGTTGGGATGCATTTGTCACTTTAGTTTGGATGCATCCATCACATTAGTTGGGATGCATCTATCACATTAGTTGGGATGCATTTGTCACTTTAGTTTGGATGCATTCATCACATTAGTTGGGATGCATTTGTCACTTTAGTTTGGATGCATTCATCACATTAGTTGGGATGCATTTGTCACTTTAGTTTGGATGCATTCATCACATTAGTTGGGATGCATCCATCACATTAGTTGGGATGCATCTATCACATTAGTTGGGATGCATTTGTCACTTTAGTTTGGATGCATTCATCACATTAGTTGGGATGCATTTGTCACTTTAGTTTGGATGCATTCATCACATTAGTTGGGATGCATTCATCACATTAGTTGGGATGCATTTGTCACTTTAGTTTGGATGCATTTGTCACTTTAGTTTGGATGCATTCATCACATTAGTTGGGATGCATCCATCACATTAGTTGGGATGCATCCATCACATTAGTTGAGATGCATCCATCACATTAGTTGGGATGCATCTATCACATTAGTTGGGATGCATTTGTCACTTTAGTTTGGATGCATTCATCACATTAGTTGGGATGCATTTGTCACTTTAGTTTGGATGCATTCATCACATTAGTTGGGATGCATTTGTCACTTTAGTTTGGATGCATTTGTCTCTTTAGTTTGGATGCATTCATCACATTAGTTGGGATGCATCCATCACATTAGTTGGGATGCATCCATCACATTAGTTGAGATGCATCCATCACATTAGTTAAGATGCATTCATCACATTAGTTGGGATGCATTCATCACATTAGTCGGGATGCATTCATCACATTAGTCGGGATGCATTCATCACATTTGTTGGGATGCATTCATCACATTAGTCGGGATGCATTCATCACATTAGTCGGGATGCATTCATCACATTTGTTGGGATGCATTCATCACATTAGTCGGGATGCATTCATCACATTAGTCGGGATGCATTCATCACATTAGTTGAGATGCATTCATCACATTTGTTGGGATGCTATTTTACATTTTTATGTTCAATGCAGCTAATACTGATGGCAAGTTTTTATCTAATTGCATATTTAACGTATTCTACCCAATGATCTAATTCTGCTGCGGTACCATTGATACTCTGTTACAAAATAACATACTAAGATAATACAGATTGCAGCTAGGGTAAGTTCTCAGTTATTAATCGGTTCAACATTTGTGTTCATATGAGGAAAGAAAGATATTTTAATTGGTATCCACGACATCTGTTGGTATCATTGATACCAATTAAAATAACGAGTTGAAATACTAAATCGACTTATTAATAATTACATATTTTTTTCTTATATGATCGTAAATGTGTAACTGTCCTATAACTCGGAACTTACCCTATTCACTCAATCTCTGCACTGTGGTCCGTCTATCCGAAGATAATGTATTTTCATGTTATTTTTGGTGAACTTATATAACACGTTCTATCAAAGAGAAATGTATCTCCATAAAGTTAATTTCTCTAATCACAGTTTTTCAATTTTCTTTTATTTTTAAATCTTATAAATTTGTCTTCGTGTACCCAGAACAGTTTTAAAATATCTACAAGAATTACAAATAGTAAAGTTTATTTTTGGAAATATGAAATTAGCAAACGGTGAAAAAATGATTACTGATAGACTTTTCTTTAACATTTACATGGATGCCTTTCTGGTAGCTACAGTATAACTCTTGAGTTCTGAAGCACTAGAGTAATGAAGTACCTGAGTTATGAAGTTCTAATTTTTTAATCATAGAAAAATATATGTATGTGAAGAATTCCTCCAATGACCATAGTTTTCTAAGATTTTAATCATAGAAAACTATCTAGTGCACCCGAATTATGAAGGAACCAATAGTTCATTTCTCAGGAGTTTCACTGTACTTTCTATCACCATTCAATGCCCCTCAACAGTACACTATTGCAGATACTCTTCAGCCACTTCTGCAGCTCCTGACGAAGTAGCAGCAGACACCAAGATGGACACACAGTGTCATGATTTGGAGGAGAGTAGTTAGTGACTTCATGTTTATTGAAGAAATTAGTGTTCTTTAAGCTCCCAAACTGTTGTAGATAATTTGGATTATGTATTGTTTCTAAACTGTTGTAATTTGGATTATGTATTTTTACTGCTATTTAAAGTTTTAGAGGGTAGTGTTTACTTTTTCAACTACGAGGTCTTAGATTTTGTGTTAGGTAGGCTCGTACTATCATCTCTTCATTTTCGTCACATTCTTTTAGTAAGCGAGTTTCTGCAACCATAACCATTGATAAGGAATGACTTTGTTCATGGAGCCACTTTTCTTTCTGATTGCTTCCTTCAGTCTCTTGTATTTAATTTCCTTTGAGTTCAGCGATATGGCCTTTGTTTCCGAATTAAACGTTAAACTCCTGTTAATTTAATTAATACGACAAAAAGAGTAATAGTACAATGGCATTTTACACTTAATTGTAATTTTACAGAGTCTCTACTAATCATTTGTACTATCTTTTTATTTTTTCTCCATCTAGTCACTGATTTAAATAACTTGGAAAACAGAAATGTAATTTTTATGACACATGGAAGAAAATATTTTAATTTGATTTTTTTTTCCTTCAAAGGAGAAATCTCTATCAAATACATTGATAGGAATAATACTTTTATTTTCAAGTAAGATAATCCAGTGAATTATTAGATTCACCGAATACGCTAAAAATTACTTCAAAGCATTCTTTTAATTATTTACTTTAGAGTCTAAACCGTTAGGTTAATAATGCGCTGTGAAAATTGTGAATAAAATATATATTTTATGGTAATTGTTTGTTTACATTGACATCCTTCAGGACACTGACTCAAAGTTTGATCTCCTCAGTCTGAATAATGTCCTCAGTCTTGTCAGCCACCTTCTTGATGACGTTACCGAACTTGTCCATATGCTGGTCTATCTTGTGCTCGTGCTTCTTGAAGAAAGGAAGAATCACGTGATTGTAGATGACGTCAGCGCCGTTAAAGTTGGAAGGCGAGAAACACCAGAAGAGGAAAGCTACCTGTGAAGGAGAGAATGGGGCATGACGTCACTAAAGCAACAGGTAACCGAATAGGAACATTCAGGATACAGTAACAAAAAGGGTATGGTAACTAGTAGACGACGCAAAGATATGACGTCAGCAAGATGTCGCATATTTTGTGTGTAACCCAGCGACTCATGATACCTAGTATTTGTAAGATAATGTCGAGAAGTTTAAAATCAATTTATAGTGTTTCGTGTGATTAATAGTAAAAATAGCGATGAACCTAGAATTTAAATGTATGGATATAATTCAGGTTGTTTCATATTGTTTTCTTTTACTTATCTATAAGAAATAGGGTAAAATAAAAATAATGGAAATTTAATTTAACCAATGCCTAGTTAGTAATTGAAAAGAAAAAAAATTAATTTAGCAGTGACTAAGTGTAGGTAGTCCCATATTTCTAAGTGTGGTCAGAGCCGCCAGTCTACTGGAGACTTTCCAAGAAAAAATCTAAGTAAAATATGATTAAATATCAAAATAATAAACTTTACATGTGGATATACTTCTGTTATTAGTACAATTATAGACAAAAATTTGAACCATAACTATTAAAAATGAACTAATTATTATTCACTTAGCTATCATTGCAATTTAATATTTTCAGGTCACGTCAAAGTACCTAGTTTTTATCAACTGATTAGGTACCATACCCTATAGTCTACATGTTACTGTATCTTGGGAACAATTGACCTATGATGTCACTAAAACAACAGGTAACTGAATAATAATAGGAACAATAGAACATGACGTCATTCAGTCAGATTGTTTAAATTGAAATTTAGTGATCTTATTTATATTAGACTTAATACTCAATTTAGCAGGTGCAAATACATGGAAGTTTACGGCCATTTAACGTATTAAACAGACATTACAAAATCATTCCCGGTGACTTGGCTTTACTTTTATAAATTTACTTTGAAGCTTAATCTTGATAATATCGCGAGTTTGGATCACGAATATTATCAATTGTATCAACTAACGTACCATAATTACAATAAAAATGCAAAAATCAAGCACCCGATTTAAAGGTCCAGTGCATCTTTTTTCATTTTATATAACAAAGTAACTGAGATACATTATTTGGTCACATTGTAGAAATTATGCATATTCATATAATGGAACCGCAAAGTCACAGTTTATAGAAAGGTATAAATAGTTAGTTGTACCGCTAGATGGCGTTGGTACAGACTAAATAACCGCTAGATGGCCTAGTCATAGAAATTAATAATTCTTTTTAACAATCAACTAGTTCACTATTGTTGATGTAACCGAATGAGTTCATTCAAAGTATTAGAAATTAGCACATTGCCTTTAAAGTCTTACCTTAGCTAGCCAGTAGAATGGAATCCAGGATAAGAGGAAGCCAGAGAAGGTGTCCAAGAGACAGAATGAGGCAAACACAACCCAGTAGGTGAGCCAACGGGAGTCATCAGCCTTGTTGTGAGTCTCCAGAGCCTAGTCAAAACAAAGAATTGAGAATATAAGTTAATTTGGTATGCATTTAAACCAATCATAGCATTTGGTAGGTAACTTCAAAGGGGCAGTAAACAAACATATCGCAGCGCCATTGCGGTGAACATTCCAAATTATTGTGTATAGTATATTATACTTTTTCGGGGGCTGTTCGTTACATTTCAGACGAATGAATAGTCACAAGTTTATAACTAAAGTGAAAATCCTGAGTTATTAAGTATTGGTTTTAAGCAACTTCATAGTTCAGATGCACTAGATAAATTTCTATTATTAAAATCTTAGAAAACTATGGTCATTGAGATTTGAGGGATAACTATAACACAGTTCTTAACGTTTATTATATTTACTATAAAATTACAACATAACTGAAGAGCTTTGCATAATTCAGGTCCCCCATTACCCGAGTGCTTCATAACTCAGGAGCTTTACTGTAATTACTATCATTATTTTAAAATAAGTGCCAATTGTTTATATAAGTTTACTGCCCATTTAAACTAATCGGAATACCTCCAAACAAACTAAATTCAAGTTCAGTAATTAGTACTTAATAGCTTCAGCAACTATACCTACATCAACATCACCTTTGCAATAAGTTAATTTATTTCGTCCAAGAACCCTCTTATTGTCCAAGCAATTAATCAATTAATCTTTATAGTACATATACAAAATTAAAAATGACCCCGCGCGAAAAACCGACCCATCCGATGACTGAGGCTTAAAGTGGGGGGTGCGACTAATTTTCATATCAAATATTTTATCATAATATCATAAATAAACAATGATTAGTAACGGATATGAAACATTTCATCTCAAATCACTGTATTTTCAGAGAGAATAGGGTTTCTATTAGTTAGCATAAGCTTATGCGATCATCTCATAGATGGCGCTGTTTACATTATTTCCAGAACGTTCCAGAACAATCTTCATGAATGTTTATAGAATGTCTGATTATCTTCCCAAATAAGCTATAAATAAATAAATTTGTGATTTATATACAATATATTAACAAATAAAGTATTTTTAGAGTTATAATTAATAATATTACTCGCAGATATACTTAAGTTTTTTGCACAACGTTTGTGAAATCACAGCAAGATGGCGTCAATGACTCGAGCAAAGCTTATGCTATTTGTCACTAGATGGCGCTTTTTCAAAATAAATTAAATTTTCTTTTCTTTAATAAGTATTATTCAGATGAACAGAGTATGTAATCATACATAATTAAATATGCTGATTCCATAAAAACACATATTAACAAATGTTTGATTTTACACGCACCCTCCCTTTAACGTTAGCAAGTGCCAAAATGGTGCGCTGGTGAAGCAATAATTTTACAAATTAAATGTCGTGAAACGCTTTTGTTGTTCTCTCTAATTATCGGGGAGGGGTATGAATTTTCAGGCTTTAAGAAGCAATTGCGCTATTTAATAGGTGTACAATTTCTATCAGTTATCTATTTTTTGGGTCGTTTTTTTTTTGCTGCGTGGGAGGGTCTTCACATATTTATTTGTCACCCTTAATAGGTATTCTCAATCTCACCTTTATACTGCAGTAGGCAGGGTACAAGAAGCCCACCAAGTTGCTGATAAGTTGTGCCCCGGGTCCTATGATTAGGTAGGCACAGAGTAGAGCAATGCCTCCTGAAATGGAGGGTCTATTATGTATTTTATTTTTAATAGGAGTTTAGCATCTGCTTCAGCCATGTCGTTCACGGAATGGGAGGCAAATGAGTTAAAGCGGGCGATTTCATATTTATAATCATATAAGAAAATATATATTTGACATCTTAACTATTTATTTTATTTAGGATTCATGATTCCTGGATTCTAATTAAAATATTGTGTTATTATGTTAAATATATATATTTTTTACATCATCGAGAACGGGAAACCGTTCGATAACTCGAAACTAGCTACATGTATACTGTAGTTTTTCTGTGGCACGTACAATTGAAAGAGTACCTATGTATTTTGATAATAAACAGTCATTAAATATTTGAAATCTGCACTGTATGCATTTTACTGGGTTTATAATGTAATCATTGAAATAGTTTGGATAGAATTATTTAGGAATTAGGCTAATATATTTCAAATTCAGTTGCAGAACTTTTTAAAGAAAGTATAACGAGTTCACAAAGAACACATACAATTGTTTGTTCAATTTTCAGCAACTGAATGTAACACGAAAATTCGTAATTATACAAGCAATGTTGATTCGTAAAAGCAATTCGTAATTCTTAACAAGCAATTTTGATTTATTATTTATACAATCATTATAACTTTTCCGCGAAATCTTCTCACCACATTTATAATAATTCTTGTATTTCTCATCGGCGAGTAATTCTACTCTCTTCTTGTCGAGAACCATCAAAGCGATGTTCATAATTAACGTCTCAAACGTTGATTTCGTGTTTGATGAACTAGCCATTGTAAATACTTAGCTTAACTTTTAGAAAAAAAAATTTGAAGATATCCAACGGAATAGAAAACCTAGTTTCAAAAATCAAAGGAACAGGGCAATGCTTTAGATAATAGGTTCAACGGAACAGAAAACCTAGTTTCAGAGAAATCCAACGAAACTGAACCACACTCGACTACCGTTAGAGTGTAAAGAACTGTCATAATAATTTCAAGGGTACCGTCTTCATAGATAGAGAGGTTATGATAAGAGGTAAAGAGCTCTTATCTCTAGATGAGTATCTTTATCATATGTACTATAGATTATCGAAACTCTGCCTTCATGTGACTAGGTACATTGTCCATAGGGTTAATTCTTGTCTGAATAATACCTAGATGGCGGCATTGATAGGCACATGCATCTAACGAGTGATTGCCTAATAACCCTAATTGTCTTGATAATTATTTACCATTCTACTAAATATGAAAGTTCATATGCGAGGCTATAGTTTGATGCATCAGTAGATAAAGAAACAGATAAAGTTGAATTAGTCATGTAATTATAGTGATTCATCAGTTCAGTAATAATGAGTTTGATAAATAACATTCAATATTTACCTAGTGTGGTCATTTTTTTTTTGCCTTTCAAAAAAAAGGGGAGGGGGCCGGGGGTTAGAATTTTTTTTACAAAATGATGTAAAGGCTATTATGGTAATAAATTAATTAGAAAATTCATATTGCAAAGAACAGAGAAATCTAGTTTGTAAGCACATATGTACAATCTAATTCTAATCTGTCTTAGCAAATGTAGTTATTTTTTAAATATGCTATAGGCTATAGCACAAAATTCAGACCTGATTGAGTAATATGGATAATATTTCTAAAATCACCATGCAAAATACGGTGTCCGGACAATTCGACCCCGGATAATTCGTCGTCGATTGAAAAAAAAAGGATAATTATAATTGGTACCTAAATGTGAATTCATTTTATTGGAGTTAATTTTTTTCAACAAAATAAGTGGTTGTAAATGGTAGGTTTAATGCACCTTTTACCTCATAATTTATGATAGTCACAAATTAAATAATTACTATATATAAATATATATAAATTATAATTATATTTCTTTTAATTTTTTTTATTGAAAAGGACACTACTATCATTCCACTCGTCATTGAATGGTTCGCTAAGTAAAATTCATCCAAATTTGTGGGTTTTCATTGATGCTTCAAAAAGATGAAAATCTAGCTAATGCCAAATTTCAACAACATTCTGAAGGTGCCGAAATTCATTAAAAAAAAGTACAGGGATATAGATGAAAATTTCTTAAATGTGATCAGAAATTACGATACAAATTAAAATAAATCTCTTTTGAAGGCTGTTGCTCCTAGTATAAAATTTTGAAAAATTTCTTTCATTTTCATATCACAAATCTGAAATATTGTTGCCTAGAGTTTGTCAATTTTAACACGATTTGTTACTATTTCTTTATTTAAAATTGACATGGCTATAATGAATCAATTTTTTTGTACTGCCAACATAGAGAAACGGTTAACATTGTGATCAGTTTAGTCTTGTTTCAGTGATTTTATACTTTAATTGTAACATTTTATGTATTATAATACAGCAATGAGAGTTAATAGTATGTTTTTTTACCATTCAAAGTTAATTTTTTTAGATTTGCGATCATCACCAGCTCAGTAAAAACAAAATTATATTATAATATATAATTTTATATGAAGTTAATAGTTTTATTAGTAATTTTCAATAAGTTATAATACTATTATAAATTAAATCTCCTTTATTTTCAATCGACGACGAATTGTCCAGGCAACGAATTGTTCGGGGACGAATTGTCATAGCACCGAAAAATGCACTCAGGAAAGTATAATAATACCCCAACCTGCATATTCACTGCATAATAAGTGTTAATATTATATGTAGGTCATCTCCAGTCTCCGGGGAAAAAATGAGTTTATTACATAATATTATAGACCTAAGGTCTAGGATCATTATTCTGCAAATCGCATACAATTCGGTTGAGTATATAATTTATTATTTGCCTTCAAAGTTTTTAATACGCTGTGTGCAACAATTGTACGAGAATCACTAATCTGACGCTGAAGAAGTAAATTGTACACTCTTTGTTTTGATTTCATATTTGAGTTTTATAAACAAACAATACGTTTTTGGCCTTCATTTAAGATATTAATTGTTTCTTTAAAGTATATAAACATTTCTATAATAAGTTTATCAATTTTTATACGTATATACGAATATTAAATTAATTTATTATAGGTACATAATAGCTAATTGACAATCAAAACAAATGGTGTGCATTCTTTTTCTTCAGGGTGAAAATTTGTAAGTCGGAAGTAGATTATAGGTATGGTTGAGTTTTGATTGTAAAAATATTTGAAAGCATATAAAATTGAAAATATGCTGTCAAATTTGATGGGGTTTGTAGATAAATGATAAGAAACATTAGCCTCGTTGATTAAAGCAATAAAAAAAATTTGCTTGGAGGGGACCTTTAAAGTATAATAACACTCCAACCTCAAAAACAATATGCAGGGCAGTGTACAGCAGTTCCTGTACCCTGGTGTAGTGTACTAGATTGAAAAAAAAATTTCAAACTTTACAGTAGGTTTAAACATAAAAAAAAATTCTGCATATAAGCCTATCTCATTCATATCACTTAAAATTAGAATGAATAATATTAATTAATAATATATTTCCAGGTTGTAAGGGAATACGACGTAACTCTAGTTAATAGGAAACTAAAAAAAATATTTTTTGAATCATGAGTTCAACATTTTCCACATTGTTCCACATTTTCGATCATTTTTTAACTTTAATTTTGCAGAAATCGTGGATAGGGTAGGACTATTTACCGAATGGCACCGAATGGAGGCACCGAATTTTAACCGAACGAGGAATACCGATGAACACAGTGAGAATAAAAATTAGTTCAAGGACTATTTACTAAATGGAAGTTATTTTTAGCCGAATAGAGGCGGGTAGGATCAAGGTTTATAGTTTATACAGTCTACAATCCTTGGGTCAATAGGTAGTCTATAAGTCTTGAGTAAGATTACAGTGTAAAGAGGTGGAGGAAGGGTGCGGCATATTTAATATTATATATATTTATTTAATTAAATATATATATATATATTTAATTATATAATATTTCGTTAGAATTATCTCAACTTTACAATTAATTAACGATATTCATCATTCGGTTAAATATAACCGAAAGGTACCGTGCATACCATACGTTACCACTTGGTGCCATTCGGTACCATTTATTGCCATTCGGTAAATAGTCCTACCCTTCGATGCCATTTGGTAAATAGTCCTACCGTCGTGGATACCAATTAAAATTCCCAATTGTACACTTTTTCATTATATAATCGAAAATGTGTAACAGTCCAAGAACTCTGAACTTACCCTATATACGAATTAATATGAAGTACTCACCTCCTTTGAGATATGGCTTATTCTGTTTCTCGAAGACCCAAGACCACCTGTCGTCTTCTATGAAGTCCTTCAGGAGCCATTCTAGGTTGTCGATGTGAAGGAATGGCCCAGTGGGCTTCTTCTTCTTCGACACTAATGTGGCCTCTGACATCGTTACTCTTACGGAAGAAGGAGGGTGAAATTGTTATCAAGCAGCGTACACATTGAGAGGTTTCTAAGAATGTTTTTAGTGAATAACCCACATTTAGAGCAACATGAATGGTAAAGGCGTTAAAGGTCCCCTCCAATCAAATATTTTTATTGCCTTAATCAACGAGGCTAATGTTTCTTATCATTTTGCTGCAAACCGCATCGAATTTGGTAGCATATCTTTAATTTTATATGCTTTTAAAGATTTTTATAATTGAAACTCTACAAAACCTATTTTACTTCCGACTTACTAATTTAAGAAATTTTCAGCCTGAAGACAAAGAATGTACACCATTTGTTTTGATTGTCAACTAGGTATTTGGTTTAATAAATCTATTTATTATTCGTTTAAAGGTTTAAATTTGGATAAACATATTATAGAAACGTTTATATACTTTTAAAAACAATTAATATCTTAAAAGAAGGCCAAAAACGCATTGTTTGTTTAAAAATCTAAATTTGAAATCAAAACAAAGAGTGTACAATCTTCTTTCTAAGCGTCAGGTTGGAGATTCGCTCGATTGCTGTTCACATAGTATTAAAAAACTTTAATAGCAAGTATTGAAATATATACTGAACCGAATTGTATGCGGTTTGCAGAATAATGATCGTAAACCTTAGTTCTATAATATTATGTAATAAACTCATTTTTTCCCCGGAGCCTGGAGAGGACCTTCAAATGCACCAAAACAAGTGCTTGTCTAAGATAGTCAACTATATTAACTAGGTAATGGGTAATGTTTATCGAAACACTATTCTCTAAGTCTGTGTCCAGCAAAACTAAGGGTAAAATTTAACTACACACTAAGTCTAACAATGATAGTTAACGGTAAAGTCTAACTACAAACAAAGTCTGTACCTATGAAAACTAACGGTAAAATCTAACTACACTCTAAATATGTATCGAGGAACACTAACGGTAATGTCTTACTACACACCAAGTTCCTACTTAGGAAAACTAACGGTAAAGTCTAACTACACATGCACTATGTCTGTACCTAGGAAAACTAACGGTCAAGTCTAACTACACATGCATTATGTCTGTACCTAGGAAAACTAACGGTAAAGTCTAACTACACATGCATTATGTCTGTACCTAGGAAAACTAATGGTAAAGTCTAACTACACTTGCACTATGTCTGTACCTAGGAAAACTAACGGTCAAGTCTAACTACACATGCACTATGTCTGTACCTAGGAAAACCAACGGTAAAGTCTAACTACACATGCACTATGTCTGTACCTAGGAAAACTAACGGTAAAGTCTAACTACACATGCACTATGTCTGTACCTAGGAAAAGCAACGGTAAAGTCTAACTACACATGCACTATGTCTGTACCTAGGAAAAGCAACGGTAAAGTCTAACTACACATGCACTATGTCTGTACCTAGGAAAACCAACGGTAAAGTCTAACTACACATGCACTATGTCTGTACCTAGGAATACCAACGGTAAAGTCTAACTACACATGCACTTTGTCTGTACCTAGGAAAACTAACGGTAAAGTCTAACTACAAACAAAGTCTTTAACTAGGATAGCTAACGGTAAATTCCAACAATACATACATATTAGCCTGTGGAGAAGTGGTGTCTTCTAATGAACAATTGTATAGACTGAAGAGATACACAGAGTTGTGGTGATTAGAAACACTCTTATCAGTGCAGGTAGATATCTATTCAGTCGTTAACTATAGGTACCGGTCAATAGGTAGTAACTAGTAAGGTGAGCAAATATTATATTTAGTTAAATTATTTTCTAGCGTATTCCTAAGATATAATACACATAATTAGATGTATTTCTCTTTACATTACATAATTTAGAACTAAAGTACATATTACTTTTCTATAACAACTGTGAGCATTATGATCGTCAAGTACCTATTGTTTATCTTATCACTTGGACATTACGGTATCAGTTTA
The DNA here is from genome assembly GCA_947561585.1 of Caprella mutica. Taxonomy (NCBI): domain Eukaryota; kingdom Metazoa; phylum Arthropoda; class Malacostraca; order Amphipoda; family Caprellidae; genus Caprella; species Caprella mutica. The sequence continues at coordinate 218,556 of CANNZV010000771.1, forward strand.
ATAAATCCTCTAAATAAAACGCTGTGTCCACCTGCGTCATGCCTACGTATTTTAAACAGTAATAGGTATATGAGAACAATATTATAAATTGAACAAACGTTCATCTTGAAAAAGAGACAGGATTATTATTGTAGCAATTCATTAAAATCATAAAAACACATTGATTAGGAAATGGTAGGGTAAGTTTAACACCATAATTTTTTTAATAATTATCAAGTACTTAGGCCTATTATAGTTATATTCTTTTATTTTAATTGGTAGCTATATATGAAAAAAAAATAAAGGTAATATCGATAGGGTAAATTACGAATTATCGGTCTGTTTACTATAATAACTAGTACATTACCTGTTATTTAATCTAAATTATGTTCGAATGAGATTATGTATTATGGATAAACAGATTCTGATTAAACAAAAAAAATCTCAAAAGCCAAAATATCATTTTTTTAAATAATCAATGTCAATTATTATTGTAGCCCGTAGTCATGATAGCAGCTGCCAAAAATGATTTCTTTTTCCTTTTAATATGTGTTTCTTAATAAAAAGCGTGACACACGGACGGACGGACAAACGAACGCAGGTCTTATTATAGTATATAGATAAATTAGTACAGTACCTGTTATTGAATCTAAATTATTTTCGAATGAAATTGTGTATTATGGTTACAGAAATTCTGATTAAACAAAATAAATCTCAAAAGCCAAAATATATTTTTTTTTAAATAATTAGTGTCAATATTATTGTTGCCCGTAGTCATGATACTGTCACAAATGATTTATTTCTTCTTTTAATATGTGTTTCTTAACAAAAAGTGTGACACACGGCTCTTATTATAGTATAGATAGATATATAGATAATTTATTTTATTGGTATCCATGATACCCAACTGCACGTAAGTACCTATCATGTATAACTGCATTCATTTTTCTTACAACAGAAATCAATTGGATACCAATTATTAAAATAAGAATTAAATAAAATAGATTTGTCTTATATGAAAGAAAATGTGGAAATGACAACAACGAAGTTACCCTATGTCATTTATGTCAGATACTTTTTTACCTAAGGTTTATATACACTGTTTTAGGTGTAGTGTATTAGCCTTGCTTATTTATTACCTTTCTTGTGTACCACACGACTGAAAATCATGGACAGTTTTCATTAGGGTAACTTTGATTATGAAAAACATTTCGGGGTAACTTTGTTTATGATAAACATATTTGGGGTAACTGTTTATGAAAAACATATTCGGGGAGACTTTGTTAATGAAAAGCTCTTATCAGGGTAACTTTATTAATGAATAACATATAAAATGTCTGTTTATTTATAGACATTTCTCTAGGTAGTAAGTAGTAGTTTTATCAATATAGAACTTTCCTTATACTGTTTATTCATAGTTAACTTCTTCAGGATAAGAGTGTTTATAAGCAACTTCTTAAGGGTAAGTTTGTTATTAATAAATTTATTGAGGTATGTATGTCGTATGCCTCAGGGTAACTTTTTCCATTTTCCCCTAATGCCACAGTGGCACTGAGGCTGGTTCATTTGAATGAGTAAACATATGGGTAGTTAGGTTAGCTCTCAATTAGTAAATAGCAATTGTTTTCACAGGAAACCAGAAACTATTAATGTTCCCCGATTTACAGACTCAGAATTGGTCTTGCTTGACTCAATAAGTATTTGTGTAAAATTAGGTACCTAGGTAGTACCTAATAAGGACCCGAAGGAATATTGCAGAAGGAGATAAATCATGAATGAAAAAACAGACATCAGACCCTCTGAAAGACTTCAGAATTAATCCCTATATTTACATTAACTTTACTATAAACAGAATAAAAGATCTCAATGAACACTTTACCACTTTCTGCAGACTGAATGAGAATATGGCATTTCAGCCATTTCTTACATTTCCTATTTGCCAGTCTGTAGAATGTGTCTCTTCTCCCGCAGAGATTTTAATTTGAGAGACAGTTACTCTCTGATTTTCAGTAGCAGTTTCAGAATCTCTCGCAGCTAAATTAATGGTAACATAGGAATTAATTCAAAATCTCCCGCAGCTAAATTAATGGTAACATAGGAATTAATTCAAGATCTCCCGCAGAGATCTCAAATTTCTAAAATTCAATCAAAAACTCCCGCATGGCGCAGAGAGTCTTTGAAAAATGTTCCATATTCTGCAGACTGGCCTATTTGAAAAACAATCCATAACATCCTCCTTTATTTATACATGCATTTTTATGAGGGCAGAATGTAAAACAGTGGATTTCTCAGAGAAATACTTCACCAGTTTCTGCATGTTTGCACTCCAGCAAAGAGGGACCGTATTTGTAGCAAAATTAATGTAAATGTCACGCACGTTTGAGTGATCTGCAATATCGACTGATTTCATCATTTCGCTGCGCAATCTGTTGATCATTAGTTTGCGCAGCCATCGATTGATAGCGCAACCATCGATCGATTCCTGCGCGTTTGAATGATATGATTTTATTTAGTTTGTACATCAAATTGGCATATTTGATCGCATATATCAATCGATAGCGCAACCATCGATCTATTCCTGCGCGTTTGAATGATATGATTATATTTAGTTTGTTCATCAAATTAGCACATTTTGATTGCGTATATCAATCAATAGCGCACCCATCGATCGATATTTGCACGTTCGAATGATACAGGAAAATCCATATCATTCAAACGTGCAACAATTGAATGATTGTTGTTCTATTAAATGTAAAAATTAGATGCATAAACGAAGCAAATCCATATCATTCAAACGCGCAACAATCGACTGATACATAAACTTATTAAATATAAAAAAGTGTTTAAAAGTATTTTTCCAGGAAAAACAAATCGATTAATTAAATGCTTAAACAAAGAAAACCTTTATCATTCGAACGTGCTGAAATCGATCGATGGTTGCGCTATTGATTGATATACTTTATAAAATGAGCCAATTTGATTAGTGATTACAAACTATAAAAAATCATATCATCCGAACATGCAGAAAGCGGTCGATGGTTGCGCTATCGATTGATATACTTTATAATATGAGCCAATTTAATGTACAAACTAAAAAGAAATCATATCATTTGAACGCGCAGAAATTGATCGCTCTTTGCGCTATCGATCGATGACTGCGCAAACTATTGATCAACAGATTGCGTAGCGAAATTGGTCGATATTGCAGATTACTCAAACGCGCGTGAAATAAATATAGGAATTAATTCAAAAATGTTTGGAAAGAATATCCCAAATTTCTCTCATATTCTGCAG